>BJBW01006221.1:42344-117869 GCA_004320125.1 Scolopax mira
GGAGACTGAGGGGAGACCTTATTGCTCTCTACAACTACTGGAAAGGAGGCTGTAGAGAGGCGGGGGTCAGTCTTCTCCTAGGTCACAGATGATACGACAAGGGGCAATGGCTTCAAGTTACGCCAGGGGAGGCTCAGGCTAGATATTAGGAAATAGTTCTTTATTGAAAGGGTTGTCAGGAATGGGCTACCCAGGGAGGTGGTTGAGGCACCATCCCTGGAGGTATTCAAGAGATGAGTTGACATGGTGTTCAGGGATATAGATTAGTGTTGGGTTGGTGTTATTTTGGGTGTGGTGTGTGGTTTGTGTGGGGGTTTTTTTTGTTTGTTTGTTTGTGGGGGTTTTTTATTGTTTGTTGTTTGATTGATTGTTTTGGTTTTTGTTGTTGTTTTTTTTTCCATTGGTTGGACTAGATGATCTAGGTCCCTTCCAACCTAGGTGATTCTGTGATTCTTTTTGGTATGTACAATGCAAGTGTCTCACCTTCTGAAGTACGCTCCCTTTTTTAGCCAGTGGAGAGAAACAGGTGCTTTAGGGATCATTTCTTTTACCTGCTTCAGACATTGCTTTAGGACAAAATGAATCACATCTTTAAAAGTGGGTTTTTTTTCTCTGCTACTGTCTTGGCCCCTTTCCAGTACCTAAAGGGGGCCTACTGGAGGGATGGGAAGGGACTCTTTATCAGGGAGTGGAGATTTAGATTAGATCTTAGGAAGAAATTCTTTCCTGTGAGGGTGGTGGGACACTAGAACAGGTTGCCCGTTGTGGCTGTGGATGTTCCATCCCCAGTCCTGTTCAAGGCCAGGTCGGATGGGCAATTAAGTAAGTTTGTCTAGTGGGGGGTGTCCCTGCCCATGGCAGGGGGCTTGGAACTTGAAGATCTTTAAGGTCCCTTCCAACCCAAACTATTCTATGATTCTATGTCATTATTGTGCTATGTTTATGTGCCGATCCTGCTCCTGTCCTGGGACTAGGTTGGTTGGCATTTAGCTTATAAGCAATACTAGTTGTATTCCCATGCAGCATGCCCTCAGTCCTGCAGTAGATTTCGAAAACCGCAGGTGCGAAAACAATACACAAGTTAAGTAATTCTTCCTTGATCCTAGAAATTCAAAAAGAAACATTTAGTCAGCTTTGGATGGCCAAAACAGACTCCATGTCCACAAGCCAGACTACAGGTAGGTGCTTCCAGCATCATTTAAGCCCTGGTTTTATGGTATCACATTGGAATTAACATATTTTTTAAAATTCCCAGGTAAAGTTTTGTCAAATGCAATAGGACTGCTATTATAGCAGTTTGTCATGTTTTTTGTTGTTTTTTTTTTAAATCTTAGGAAAGCCACAGTGTTAAACCTAGGACAATTCTCATTTTCTTTAGGAACTGAGTTGTGAGCTATTTTAGCTTGTATTATCATGAAAAATGTATTGGTCACAATATTAAATTATCCTCAGTTGACCTTTCAGACCTGTGATGCTTGGTAAGTCTTCTTCAGAATGTGCTGGATTCGGTTAGATACAAATAGTTACCTTTCTCTTTATATGTATGAAAAATGTCACTTTGTACAGTAGTCTCTCTGGTAATGACCCTATGAGTCAATGTAATTTTACAAAACATACAGAAATTCTGTATCCTCAGATAAAGGTGGAAAGTAATCACAGAAATTCTATCCCCTGGGACAGACATTTGTCTTCTTGATTCTCTTTAGAGTCTTCTATGTGCATTAATGCTTCAAAAGTGGATGTGGAAAAAAATTGTTTGAGAATAGCCTCTTAGAAATCCCCTGGCATCATTCCCTGGGAGGAAAGGCGGTCTGCTCCACGCAAATAAAATTCTGTGTGTTCTGAACTCCGACTCAAATGTCCCTGAGGATTCACTGAAGGTTCAAGCCACATATGTATAAATCTGTACCTTATTGCTGGCTGTGGTGTTATGCTTACTTCCTTTTTCTATTAGTATGATGACAATGGCTCTAGAGACAGAGAATGCCTCATAGTGTCTTTCCAAAAGGTCAACAATGCTCTTAGCAGTGTAGTGTCTGGAAACCATGTATGTCGGTAGTCCTTACTTCAGCAAAATGTGGTGGTGCAAAGCAGAGCTTGCCTGGGAAACCGCCTGTAAGAGCAGTTTTCATTTTTCATCTTGCAAGCCACACTCCTTGAAGACCCCAAAGTTTTCCCTCACTTATGTGTAACTCTTGTAAAGAAGGGCTTCTGTGGTTGAAAAAAAACAGGTCACAGAATCTCAGGTCTCCTCTGTTCTTGATACATACTTAACAAAGTCATACTGGTCAGTTTTTTATGCCTTTCTTCTGTCCAGTGTCAAAACATGAGGGGAACGGCTTAATGTTGAAAAAATCTCTACAGCTCTGGTGAATGTACTAAAATAAAATAAACATAATTATCCATATTTTACATAATGAGATATTCAGATATGCCTCCCTCAGCAGCATTTGAATAGAGTATATTCCTAATTAGCTAAGTCAGGACCTTTCTATGAATGCAGACCAACTACATCAAAATGAGAGATGATGATTTTCTCTCAAATATGCATGTTTAATTTTAGGTGTTGACATTCTAATCTAATATATAAGCCCTGATCCAAAGCCCAGCAAAGGTATTTTTAAAAATTCAATATGTTTTGAGTCAGCCTTTTAATACACTTTACTGTCAGATATGAGTGAATATAGCAAGTAAAGCTAGCAAGTAAGCAACAAACTTCTAAGCATTCAGGACAAAGATGTTTAGGGAAATAAATAGCAATCACACCCTGTAAATATGCAGCCTGTCTCAAAGGCTGTAAATGTGCAACTTGCTAAGTATCTGTGGGGTAAAGAGTTTAGTATGTGTGCATGTATGTATGGTGAGAAACAAAACCACCAACTTTTTATCATTTATAGTGATTTGAAGCCATATGAAGTGAATAAAGCTAATTTACTGAGAAGGGCTGAAGGAAAACCAAGGATTCCTAAGAATAGATAGGGACTGTAGAGAGGAATACTACACCTTAGAAGTGTGAGTAGTGAGATTTCTAAGGTAAGAATCATACTAGCCATGACTGACCACACAGGCTTCTTTACCCCTCATCCTTTCTCATGCATGCCACATCTGTTCATGCAACCTCTTTCAGACTAAGGCTGAGACATTTTCTGTGGAAGAGGCCATGCTGCCCACTGCTTCTGCTCTTTGTGGGGAATCCGGGCTCTGGTTTGAACTTCTAAATAAAGTTATAATATGAGTAACCCTGGTTCATCCTCTAATTTGCTGACAGTTGTATCAGTACTAAAAGCGTATGAACAATGCAAAGTAACTGATACTTAAATTATTATTATAATTTGCAGAGAATTATTGGCTGGGATGCTGATAATGGTGAAATCGATGCGGCTTTTTGCACTCATTATATATAATGTTTTTTTAATGACAACTCACTTTTCTTTATGTATATACTTGTCATTATCCTTTGTGACCAAAGCCCATAGCCAGTTAGCCTTCCTATGCTGGTAAGCAAGGAAAAAAAAATCCAGAGAAGTCTTCACTGTGACAGAATGACAGAGCATAGTATCAGGAACCATGATTTCTAAGGCAATTTACTATGTGTTTTGTTTATATAATCTTGTGGCAACATTGATGGAAATGTTTATTTACCTCAAGAGAGTTTTCGTAACAGTGAGTTAATGTGATCTGGATGATGATTCTGCCCCTCTACTCTGCACTCATGAGACCCCAGCTGCAATACTGTATCCAGCTTTGAAGTCCTCAATACAGGAAGGGCATGGACCTGTTGGAACGGGTCCAGTGGAGGGCCATGAAGATGATCAAAGGGATGGAACACCTCCTGAATGAAGCCAGACCGAGAGAGCTGGGGTTGTTCAGCTTTCTCAGAAGAGAAAGCTGCAGGGAGACTTTATAGCAGCTTCCAATATCTGAAGGGAGCCTACAGGAGACCTGGAGAGAGACTCTTTGTCAGGAAGTGCAGTGAAGCACCCCCAAGGGGTAAGGGTTTTAAATTGGAAGAGGGGAGATTTAGATTAGATAGCAGAAAGAAATTCTTTACAGTGAGGGTGGTGAGGCACTGGAACAGGTTGCCCAGGGAAGTTGTGGATGCCCCGTCCCTGGAAGTGTTTAAGACCAGGCTGGATGGAGCTTTGAGAAACTTGCTCTAGTGGAGGTGTCCCTGCCCATGGCAGGGGGGTTGGAACTTGATGATCTCTGAAGTCCCTTCCAGCTCTAATCTTCATAGAATTCATAGAATTATTAATACTAGTAAATCACTTAGAGGTTTCTTGACAGAAGGGGTGGTTGCCTTTGTTTCAAACAGTTCTTTGTATCTTTTTAGAACATATGACTGAGACTACAAACTAACATACTAAATGTAAGTGATTAAACCTACTTGCATAAATTATTAATAGGTTATTTTCTTTTCAGCTGTTTAGTATTTTATATTAGTTCCTAGGAAGTTAGATTATGATCTAAGAAAACTGCAGTAGGAAAGCCTAAAAAGTGTGAGGTAGAAATGAAATGGAAGAAATCTGTTGTGTTAAATTTGCTTCATTGCCCTATATGGCACAAAATTCAATTAGTTCTGCAATACAATTCAGTTAAAAGTTACAAGATTTCAAAAAGAGCTGATAGTCCAAATCCACATCTCCCATTCTAAAGGAGAGAGATACCTGAAAAATACAAGGGGAAAAATTAAATTGGAATATGAGCTTTCATGATATGTTAGTGGTTAGTGTTATTTTCATCCACTGCAAAAAGGATATCATCCTGCAAAACAATGTAGTGAGGGCATCTGTACTTTCTGTGGGGTTCTGAATTTTCCATGAAAAAAATAATTTGCCTTCTTACACCAGGCTGGTAGTTGATACTCATTGTCAAAAATCCACCATCATCAAGCGAAAGTAAGTTTAACAGTGGTAGGATTTTGTGTTTATTAATCAAAGGCTAGCACGGAGTCCAAACTAATATTTTTGTATTACAAATAGAATGTGTCATTAAATAATTGACTGAATTTAAGGGGCTTTAGTTCTGTTCATACTCAGTACTTCCTAGCTGTGGCTTATCTTTCCAGGGGGCTGAACATCTTTTATTTTAAAGAATCTGTTGTACCCTATTGTGCCACGTGCTCTACAGTCAATCAAGAGACCCTAAAATAAAATCTTATCCACTGGTTAATACAACAATATCCACAGCTGTCAGGCAGGTGAATACAGTCTTTGTTGGTGCTACACTCTTTTTCAGGGCTGGGATATGGGATATTATCCTCTAGGAGCTGCTTGATTATTTGCTGCATTTATTTCTATATATCTATATTCCATTTATGCTGTTACACTGATTCCCTTTAATAATGCAATCTGTGAAAAGAGGTCACAAGGTCTCTGGGGCAGATGCCAGATCTTCTATTGTTGCTGCAAAATATTTGCCTTTTCTTGAAGCTTTTTGTTTATAAATACTTCAAAAGGATAGAATTAATTCAGAATATTGTAGAATTGTATATATATATATACGGATTTGAAGCAAAAACTGTGTAGGTAATATACATTTACATTCAAAGTCCACTTTCTCTTTCTCTCCCTGTATATCTATAGTTTGGAAACAAAGACAGAAAGAAATAAATTAGTTAAATAAATAAAAACTCCAAGTTACATTTGTGAGAAGTTATTCCACACAGAGGGAAATATGTCCTTTATAATATACACATTTTTGCTCAGATACTGAGGTAAGAATGGACTTTATCTGAGATGATAGAAAATATTAACTAAAAGCAGGCCAATAACAAAAAGGGAGAAACAGATTTTCCATTTGTGTATCTTAGTATTAAATGCCATAATTTGTACAAATATGAAGCTTTCCTTTTTCAGTTGGAAGCACGGGAATTACAATGAGTTCTTCACATAGCAGGAAACTGTTCAGTTCTAAGGCTGAAGGAAACTACCATAAAATACAAATAGGTTAAATAGGCTAGTAGAGATATATTGAATTAGCTTAAGAGAAAGCTTCAATCCTTTTTTTTTTTTCATTTTATTTTGGGGTTGGGTGGGGAGTGTAGGGGGATAGCCATGAGTGTAATATAAACTATAATGCTGCTTTTTCACATGAAAATATGGCTTAATAAAAATTTGAACATTTGCTTGTCTGGGAAAAATCAACACTTTTTCTTAATTTGTTCTCAAAGGACACTGACCTTGGAAACAACCCATTAAGAGTCTATCCTAAAGGGTCTTGTTTGTTTGTGCATCCTCAGCATGTACTCCATTATAGATACTTTGGAGTATAGATACACATTTGCACATGATGTAGCAATTAGCTAGGTGGCACAAGCCAAATAACAAGCTTTCTTCTGCCCTTAAAATTTAAGAGTTTCAAAGTTCATCCCCAAAAGAAAAATTCACATCTCCTGGCATTATTCCAGGATATTTGACACCACTTCAGGTGCTGTGTGTGTGCTCAGATCATGTTCTTAGGCTTTTCTTCTACCCTAAAGGCCTAGGAATGTAATAGAAACATGAGAACGACGATTCTGATCTCACCATGTGCCTCCAGCAGCTGTAGATCAAGGCAAAGAACTTTAACATCTATGTTTTACTCTACCTCTGCCTAACTCATAAGACTGAATTTCTAAGTGCTTAGCCATTTCACTTTGTGATTTTTTTTCTCCCTAAACAAAGCTTAAATTTTATTGGAAAGTACGTATTAAAGATGCAAAAATATGGAGGCTATTCCCAATGGACAAGTTATATCTGCAAAAGTCCAATCTCCTATTTTATCCACATGTGCCAAGATGCGGTAAACACATTTACTGTGATCAATTTACAGATAAATTCATGCCTTACCAAAGCCGTACTGTTTGAAAAATTTGGCTCATTCATTGATGTTTATATTTGCAAATATCTTTTGTGTTTTCAAACTTCATAAACACAATAAAAATGTAATGCAACTACAGCAATTCATAAAAGATTAGGTTAACGATCATCCCTGTCTGTGTAAGTATCTTCACAGTTTGAGAAGAAATAAGAAGGTCCTTGAAAAGTTTTAAGGAACATATAGCTCCAGCTTCCTAGTAAAAACCTCATTACCTCATTAACTAAACATTGTCCTTGTTTGGTTTATAAACAGTCATCAGGACATTCTTTGAGCTAAGGACTGTTGGGAGTAGCTACTACCTCCAGCATCTTGGGAGTCCAGGGACTCCTGCCAAGCTGCTGGAACCCAGCCCAGTGCTCCTGGGGATGCAGGCGTCTCCAGATAAAGCCAATAGATGTGGATGCTGCTTTTTCATTTGCAGGTTCATCCGGGGTGGGGCTGACTGTGAATCCCAGGCATACAAACACAGGGACACACAGACAAATGATACGACTGGCTATGCAGCCTGTCACAGACAAGGTGCTGACTTCAACAGCACCTCTGTATAGGACCCACATAGCTATAGACATCAAATCCCCCTCCTCCTTTTCAGATGGCAAGAACTGAAGTTCACCAGTAAAATCACACTAGATTCACAAGCACACACACATTCACAGATCCCCTGAGTACCATCATGGCCCCTCTGTCCATCCATGAAAACTGCTCATGGCCCTCCTAATCATTCCATGGGACTATTTTATTTATGATGTCTCAGGTCTACCTACTTGGGATTAATACAGATACACCATCAATGTCTGGGACACGTAAAGGTACTGCAATACCTTTGGAAGAAACTCAGAAAAAATGTTTCCCAAACTGAATTTACTCAAAAGACATACAATTCTTTAAGCAGTGTCCAAGGTGTTTCTCTGAACTTATGTTATTGCACAGTTTATTGAAATATAGGCCAGGCATTCCATATTTAATTTTTTCCCCAGATTTTTTACTCATCAGAAAAATAATCAAAATTTAAAGTAAACACAGTTAAGAGTTTCAAGGTTTTCCTGAATCAGTAGTTGGTGAGTAGTTAAACTACACAAGCATAGGTGTCTTGTGCCACTGCAGATGCCCCAGGGTAGTGTTTGACCTCAAGATGCCTGTAACGAGCTAATGGGACTCTGTCAGTCTTGCAACATATTTGCCAACACTGTATGGATGTCCCAAAGTACAAGTCTGGCTGGAAGCAATAATGTACCACAGAAGGGACCTATTTGACAAAGAAGAAAAAAAAAAAGGGAAAATGTGCTGTTTAATCCATACCTTGACCTTGATTTTTTTAAATCTTATTTTTAGCATGATTTAGCTCTTGCACAGAATGAGAATATGTTTGTAAGAAAAAAAAGTAATTTGAAAGTACTAAAAAGGGATGTAGCAACAATGTTACAAAGTGTTTGCCAACAAGTTTTGACCTGAAAAAATTTTCTGAAACCACAACGGTCCTTTGAAAAACTTCAGTTTGGGTAAATTGGCCTTACTTTTTAGGAGCAGCTATAAAACATTTGCGCAGACCATTTTCTTCAGCTCCTGAGCTGTGTTCTGATGGATACCTGCTGATAATAGTGTGTTCCTGTTGGGGGGGTTCATGGTCCAGTGATGTTGAATGACCCCATGGCTGAGCAGTCCTACCTGTTTTATGGTGCAGAGCAATACAACAAGGTTAGAATGGGGGAATCATGGTGGCTCAATAATTCCAAATATATGGCATTTTAAAGACACTCTTCTCATGTATTGCCTTAGTAGGGTAGTTTGGACACATATGCGCTGAGAGACTGTAGGGTCATTTGTGGAGTTTACACATAGGCCTTCTGAAGTGAAAAAGTGCTCTTATCTTTTCAGTTTAGGCTCCAGGTCACCAGTACCTCAGGTAAGGTTGCTCAATAAATGTGCACTTTTTTGTGTTTATGTAAAAAAGACCTTACTTGTTTAATACATATTGCAGCACAATGAAGAGAGGCTATGCTGCTGCAAAACGCAGTTTCTTATTTATAGCGATCAAAATGAGAGAAGGTTTAGGTTGTTTCTTATATGGAATGTCTCAATATTATGAATGTTTTCTTCCACTGCTTTTAATTTAATAGCTGCATGGGTGCTTGAATGTCTCATAGTCCTGTTTAATTTTATCTTTTTTGTCTGATGCAGTTAAGGATTTAGAGAAAAGGATCATCATCTGATTTTGAAAAGGATTTAAAAATCATCCCTCTCTGTCTTTACCAGAGATAGAGAAGATCATTAGAAACGTGGGTGTCTGTCATGTAGGCACAGAAAGAAAAAAGTGAGTACAAAGTGGTGATTATTTCTTTTAAATGCTTTGAAGATCTCACTATTAGGAATGTGGAGGCTTCCTCTTGTTGTTAACATGTCTGCCTTTTTTATTTGAACAGCTCATTTTACAGAAATAGTTCTAGGCTCATAGCATCTTAATCATCTCTCATTTTCAATACATATTAACACCAAGTCAGACATAGTATACTGTCACCTTTAATACTGCAAGTTATTTATGTAGAAATTATGAATCAGAAAAAATGAGGTTTGATGTCTGATGTTTGTATCAGTGAAACTAATGTGGTATCAGGCAATACTTCCTACACAGGTATTTTGGACATTGTTCCTTTTTATTTTACTTGAAATGCTGTCATTTTCTGTATAATGAAAAAGAAGACTGAAAGTCAAGTGTAGTGAGAATTGGTGGGAATGAGCACTGTAGATAGGCTAGGCTATAAACAAGGAGTTGATGACCTAATCCAAGCAAATTTGTACATGGACATGTGATCTGATATCTTTTCATTGATGGCTGAGTTGGTATCTGAACATGATCTATTATGAGATGAAATTATACTCAGGAACATTTAGGCTAAAAAACCAGAGAAAACTGAACAGTGCTACATGTTATGGAAGATAGCAAAAATTTCAGACCTCTGTTTGTTTGAAAGAATGGAGCTGAAAAGAGCAGTTATACCTTAACATTCAGGAAAGGTATAATAAGCTGACATTCATAAAGCTTTCCAGGTTCAATTGTATTTTTATCTGCTCCGTACTGCAAGTATGATTCGATCCATTTATCTGCTCCATACTGTATCCCCCTGTACTCTCCATTTGAGAATGAGAGAGAAAGGGCAGCGCATTCATTGAAGTGTAAGAGTTATTCAAATGTTCCAGCATACTCTCAGACTGACTTACCTCTACAATTCTGTGCAAATCACTACTATTTTATATTTCAGTGAACCCCTCAGTCCATAAAGACTGTTGTATTTACCCATATCACAAAGACATTGCATACATTCCTGTGCATGGATAGAATAATTTTATAGATAGTGCAGCTAATATTTTTGCTTTAAAAAAAAACTGGTCTTTAGTTTTGAGAAAGAAAAACATTTCTGATGAAATCCCCAGGGAAATTTTAAGATCCTAGTTTTGTTTTACCAATTTGATGGTTTTGGTACCTTTTCCAAAGAATTAAAATGTCTTTAACAATAAAAGAATATCTTCACTGTTCTGGAATGCTGAGAGCAGTGATGATTTGTTTGTAAGGATCTCATGGACTACCTTTTTTTGTATTTTAAATTAACATAAAGTTTATGTGTTCTCTTTGACCAAAAATGAATAAGTTTTATTATGGCTACAAATAAAAACCCAGATCTGAGTATGCTTATGCAAAGCCATATCTCCCTTAGAACATGTTACTTCCTTTACTATCCTCCCAGGTTGCTCTATCTTTTCCAACATAAAGCAAGATGTATCTTATATTGTGCTTTGTATTGCAACAGGCACTTTCTTGATGATTAATGACATAATAATTTTTAGAATGTAATAAATTAAAATTTAGTTTTATATCATTTATAAAGCTTTAAAAACAAACAAATAAGCAGACATAATGTCTTCTAGGTAATTGTAAGTTACATTAAATCTTAATCACAACAACATATCCATAGTATACGTTGTTATTTCTTCTTTGCAAACAAAAGCTGGTGGAGTCAGAAAGTAATTTCACCTCAGTAGTGCATATCTGTGATAACCCATGTGTCTGCATTATCACGTATACTGTGGCCATGGGATTTTTATACCTTCCCATGATGCATCTGGTATTGACCACTGTCAGCAATGAGGTCCTGGCCTCGATGAACTTCAGGTCACATACACCTTCATGTGGAAAAGAAAATAGAGTTCCCTGGGCTAGGTCTATTTTTTACATTAGATAATTCTGACACCAGTTTATGGCAACAGTGGACTCACCATGTAAAACTGCAGAGATCCAAATGAAACTGGAGTCAAACTGTAGTGCTTTCTGATGGTAACTCTTCACTATTTTCATTGCAGATCAGGCTGGCATGATAATCAGGACCCCTCTGATTTGAATCTTTTCACATATTCCCAAGAAAAGATCATGCAATGATTGCTGATTTTTATACTATGTGTTTTTGATATTGAGCCAAATGCTCACTAAGAAAATTTTGATCGAGACTAAAATGTCTGCATCATGTAACAAGAATTATTAAGGAAAGAAGCAGAAGAGAAAGTACTAATAGTTTAAGATTATTTTATAATATTTTTCTCTGAAATTACAGATGAAGCATTCTTGTATCTCACAGTCGACGTAATTAAAGTCTGCAACCCACATTAGTCAAAATTATGATTCTTCTACAATTGTCATGAATTAAATTTTGAGATGGTTTAATTCCTCATCTATATGCACAAGTAAAGATGACATGGGTGAAAATTATTCTGGTAAAGAGATATGTACAAGAGCTGGAACATCTTTTGTTTGATTCTATTTCTGTTAGATTGGTGGACCTAATTACTAAAGTAATTTTCTAGGTGCTTGATATCCAAATGTTTGCTCAGGTAAAGGTTACATATGTCATTTAGAAAGTAAAAAGATACCAGAAATCTTTTTATTTAAAAAACAAAACAAAAACAAACCACAAAACCGAAAACAAATGACCACCAAAATACAGGTTTTCAATATATGTTAATATTTTGGTCATTAGAAATAGGAAGGTTCAGACCTGTGAAGGCAAAGTCAAAAAGATTTGTATATACAGTATGAACTCATTATCCAGAATGACCTTATTTAGACTTACCTTTTACACCTGCGCTAATATAACAACAAATAATTGTGGAGACAATTTATGTAGAGTTAGGGATTCACTGATTCACCAATGAATTCTAGTATTATTCTAGTATTACACCATTTTAAAGTGGTGTTGAGGAAGACTAGTAATATTTACCTCAGAGGTGTAATCAGGCAGTTGTATATCCAAATGAGCAAAATTACATAAACAATCATTGTGGATGTAAAAATGTGTTCGTAATATGTGTCTGTAAATTGTGGGAACAGAAAAGGTAGCCTGTACTTAAATATATATCTTGGTCTTCTATATTTATACCCAAACCCAGGGCTAGATGGTAGTTTGCAATTTCAAGACTGTAAATCAGTTTAAAACA
The DNA here is from genome assembly GCA_004320125.1 of Scolopax mira. NCBI lineage: Eukaryota > Metazoa > Chordata > Aves > Charadriiformes > Scolopacidae > Scolopax > Scolopax mira. The sequence continues at coordinate 54,687 of BJBW01006221.1, forward strand.
CTATGACTTTGGCCAAGTGGTTGCCACTTTACTGCAATCTTTTAATAGAGTGTTACCTGCCAAGTTGAATTTCTGCTGTGATACCAGAAACGGTTCCCTAACATTGTGGTGTTCAGAAACAAAGTATAAATTAAATGAAAAGGGACACTGGTGATTTTCCAGAAGTGAAATGAAAATAGAATATGAATCAGCTATAGTTGTTTACTGGCTATAGTCATACTCTGGCTAAAGTTGCCATATGCCGGATGATACCATAAAGGGGAAAAGGAGAAGAGAGGGAAGAGGAAGGGTAGGAGGAAGAAGGGGGAGGAAAGAATAGAAGGGGAGAGGAAGGAAGGGGAGAAGAGGATATTTTCAATAAAGGGGTTTTGGCTCTGTGTAAGTCTGTTTCCTAACAAAGTTTTCCCTTTTCCTCTTCAGTGGGGACATTTCAAACCTCCAGACAATTTTCATGAGCTCTGCTGCTCATAAGCAAAGATCAGAACTCACTGGGATGACAACAGTTTCTGTATTAGTGAAGCAACAGTGACAAATATGAAATGTAGTGCTTCCTTACTAGCTCATTAGCAATGACTTTGGATCATTAAAGAATAGTTTTATAAGAATATGACTATATTTGCATTAAATGAAAGTTTTTAGAAGAAACATTTCTGATGGCTTATAGTTTCATCAATATGTTAATAGAAAGTCAGCCAGGTGTACTATTATTCTTTCTGTTGCCTTGAAAGCTATGCTTTAAAAAACTTTACTGAAATCAACATTTCCATTTGATACTTGAAAAGCATATAAAATTAGAAGAGGAGGAGACACAAAACTTGCTGTATCCAGTTTACAAGAACATCTTGCCATTGATTTATGCCTCTGCCTTTTGAAAGTGTAGTTTAAAATCCGTCCTTGAAAACACAGATTATATCATGATGCCAAGTATTTTCCAGGTAGCTTAAGAATTATGTCTTTTGCTAGTGTTATGAAGTAAGGTTGCATTTCCTGAATCAACATATGGAAATACTCAGTATTGGGGCAGGTTACAATATGTAATCAGACTTTTTATGACTTTTACAAACAGAGTCCCAAATGACCTACCAAATTCCAAAAGAGAACGAGTATTTCATCTCACATCCCACCTCAGAATAGACTGACCTCTAGTATAAATTCCTGTACCAATTTTTAGATATATGGAAATTTTTCTATATTCTGAGTATATACACAATATAAAAGTCACAATGTCTATGTTTTTAATCGTTTGCCAATTTAGTAATTGTATCTGTGAAAAGAAACAATATCTAACCTCCTTCTAATCTGCAGCTGCTCCAGCTCTAGTGAGGAGCTTCCCAGATCTCCTGAGCTTAATAGTAATTGCAAAGACAACTAAATAAATTCTGAGATTTAAAGTTTTATAGAATCATAGAATCATAGAATCATCTGGGCTGGAAGGGACCTTCAAAGGTCGTCTAGTCTGATCCCCTGGGACACCTCCAACTAGACCAGGTTGCCCAGGGCCTCGTCGAGCCTCACCTTGAATGTCTCCAGGGAAGGGGCCTCAACCACCTCCCTGGGCAACCTGTTCCAGTGCTCCACCACCCTCACAGTAAAGAACTTGTTCCTATCCTAATGTCTAATCTAAATCTGCTCTTCTCCAGTTTACCTATTCATAGATAGTGTTATAACTCCTGTGAGATCCTCTGCTGGCAAAGCACAGACAGAAGTTAATGCAGACTACAAAATAAAATATTTCCATTAATTTTAAAAAAGCCAAGAATTTTTTCATTCTGGTAGCCCTGACCTAAAATATCGATATTCCTCACAGGAAAAACATTTTTCTTGGAAAAATATTTGCAGAAACTGCATTTTTGCCTTTAAAGAAAAAAAACATGTTCTCTACCAGATTTGTCTGTGAATCAATAATAAACCAAACCCTTAACACAGTATTTTGAAGCACTTTGCTGCTTGATGTTGCATTTTTACATGACATTTCATCAAGGTCCTGATGGTTTATCACATCATGAGTTGCAGGAACAAGCCAAGTAATAGGAGCCGAATGGATGTGTGAAGGAAGCTGTGCGTAATGAGGTCCGCAGTGAACAGCAGCAGGCTCAGACGTGTTTCTAAGACCCTGAATTTTATTAACAGTTAGTTACCGGACAAGATAATCATGCCTGCCATGTGGTTGCAGGTGAGATTTGTCAGCCTCCATGCACGCAGCTGCGCGGTCAGCCCTCTCTCCAATGAGTCGTGGCAGCTGAATGCTAATTACCAGACTTCAACCCGCTATTTCAACTTGCTATAACAGCTCCCAAAGGAGCTAAAAAGTATCCCATTTCTCTTCTGAGGAAAATTCTTTTTATTTTTTTTCCTCCCCCATTAATACAGATATATGACAAACCCAGGTTCCTCATTCCTCTGCTCTGCCAGGCACCGAGTACATCCCTTTCCCAGCAGGCTGTGACCTACAGGACCATAGGAAACTCCTGACTACTCTATGGGAAAGCCATGGCCAGGTCATGCACCTGGGGTGATGGTTCTGCCACAAGGCAGCCATTTCCATGACTGATATTTCCCCCTGACCCATGGGCTGACGTTCTGGGCAGGCTTCAACCTGTCCCCATTCCCACGGCCATCCTGGGGCTGCCTAATCCTGATTGCCCTCACCAGGCCTGATCCTGACCCACACCCATGGGGACCCCCCATGGCACCTTGACGTTTCCTACCAACTCTTTCCCAGGCAGCTGCAGCAAGTGCCTTGATAGCATTAATGAACCAAACCCCTAGTCTTTCCCTTCTCCTCAACAGACAAAACAAAACCACATGTGTTTGTTGTTCTTTTGCTGCATAGTGCAGTTTGGTTTGCATTTAAAACAACACTCAGCCAGAGGATGTTTCTTTCTTGGCAATTACTTATCCAATTTTCGTATTTTTTCATGTCAGTACTCATAGGTTACTGAATGTTACTGAATTTCATAGTGTTAAGGGCCAAGAATAGTGTGTCTGTGTAGTAGACTATGACGCACACAAGTACTGTACTAGTCACTAAAAGATACAAATCCTAAGGCCAGGATTTTCTTTTCAGACCTGTCAATTTATCATTGAAACTCTGTTACTCGGAAATGAATCTCTTAGCATACCGCTGCTTGTTGACTAGTTTACACAAGGTATTATGCCATTTTTAAAGCCAGTTCACAAATTTCAGTTATGAAGCAACCTATTGATTCATATTTGAGTGCTATAAAATCAATCACTGTAAATAGCTTCAGTAAATAATTTAGACACATTTAGAAAGCAAAAAGGAGAAGGAAAACTGAAGCACTGACAACTGGTAAGAGCTATTATGCTAAACATAACATGCATTTGAACATCTTTCACAGTTTCTGTGCTTATAAACCACCATTTAGTGGTTAATATAAATTATTTTTCATGAACTTGAAGAAAGAAAAGCACTATGGATTTGTCAAAATTGATTTTTATGTGAGTTATGATTAGACAGGGAAATACTGCTGCTCTATTACTGGAAGGACCCAAGCAAGAATTTTATAAGATTAAAACCCTGGTCATATCGTCAGTCTCGAATGTGTTATATCTATATATAGAAGACTTATTTCTTCATAAATCTTCTGCATTTCTAGTTGTCTCACACAGAGTTTCCAGACCTCCTGGGTTTTGTTGTGGTAGCAGCTTAATTTATCTCATTTCAACCTGCGTGAAGAAAAATTGTCAGAGAACTCTACAGTGCCCCCAAACATTTGTTTGCTTCTGGAATTCTGTGTCTATACCTGACACCAAAAATGTTTAAAATTCTTTGTTTGATTTACTGAACTGAATTAATAGGAAGATTCAAAAAGAAATATTGGTTCAAAAAGAAATATTGAGGTAATTTTGAGGTAATTTCCTCCCTAGATTTAGTAGTTTAAACCCCAGTATGGTACTTAGTACAATATTTTGAAATAAGAGTTTCCAAATTTTTTTTGCTCAACAGAGAAGAAGTGAATGCTAGCACCCATTGAAAGTATACTGGAACCAGGAGATACTAGCCAGGCACAATAATTATCCAGATTCAGTACAAATTAAATTAACTTTATGAAGGTCTAGCCAGCAATACCTGGGAAAAAAGAATGTTTCTGCATGCCTTCAGTTCAGTGTCCAACATGTACAACTGACTTTGTTGTTGAATCTTGTACTGAGTTCCACCTAAGTCCATATTTTAATTTTGCATATTCCAACTGAATAACCTCCTTGGAAAAATACTTATGAACAAAGACATTTGAAACAGTTATATTTGCAGGAAGATATATTTAGTCTAAATGTTCCAGCAATACTGGATTTAGATTAGACACCAGAAAGAAATTCTTTACAATGAGGGTGGTGAGGCACTGGAACAGGTTGCTCAGGGAAGTCGTGGATGACCCCTCCCTGGAAGTGTTCAAGGCCAGGCTGGATGGAGCTTTGAGCAACCTGCTCTAGTGGGAGGTGTCCCTGCCCATGGCAGGGGGGTTGGAACTAGATGATCTTTAAGGTTCCTTCCAACTCAAACGATTCTATGATTCTATGAATACTGTTTACATGGGGAAAAAAATACCTTTCGAATAGAGCCTGATCTTTACCATTAGTAGGACTGGGTTTCTGTGAATACTAATTTGAATTATTTAATAACTAATTATTGGAAGAAATAGTTTTTGTCAAAGATTGCTGAACAATGGTGAATTCAAACAGCATATTCTTACCATGAAGCTTTAGTACAAGAACTGCTCTCAAACAGAGAATAATACTTTTGAATGTGATGATGCCCACTGTCACAGGATCACAGAATCGCAGAAGGTTATGGGGTTGGAAGGGACCCCTGGAGATCATCTAATCCAACCCCCCTGCCAAAGCAGGTTCACCTGGAGCAGGTTGCACAGGATAGCATCAGGTGGGTTTGTCAGACCTATGCAACAGAACACTGACAGATCTGAAGACTGCAGAAGTTTCTGATTGTTTACATGGGTATGGATGAAAATGCAGAACACAAAAACTTTCTGTTGTCTTCCTCTGTCATTAGCTGTTCCTGCCAAGCAGGTTCTACAGAAAAGAAAGTCAGGCCAATTATTCTGGCAGAAATGTTCACTACTGGTAGGGCTGATGCAAAGATACATTACACTTGATAAGAATCCACACTCCTAGTCCTCTTCTTCCTCATTTCTTGGGAGAAGGCCATTAGCTTCTGCCCCAGCAGGAGCTGGGTCAAAGCTGATGTAAAGCCTGAGGACAACTTCCAACTTGAGGGGAGAGAATAAGCCTTAAAAAGTAAAATCTATTCATAATTTGCAAACAAAAAAGAGCAAAATGTGTCATATTACTTGATATAAAATGTTGGCCCACTCAGTGCTTCGCACAGATGCTTCCTAAGTGAGTCATTTGTGCAACATGCTATAAACACAAATCAGTTCAGTTCTTGGAAGAGAAAAACATAGAAAGAAACTTGGGCTTGTTCATATTCACAGAGATATCCCGTTTTTGTTTTAAAAGTTTGGCCAGTATGAGGTTAGCAGAATTAGGACCAAATTATAAAAGAGTTGTTTTTTTATTAAAGTTTGTCTTCTGTTAGCTACTCAGATTTGGAGGAGATGCCTAAACTATTTTTAAAATATTGGATATAACTTTGAATTAAAATTTGTTCTAAACCTTTAGTTGTCTGCTCATTTTTCTAGGCTTTGATTCAGCAAAGTATTTGAACATGTGCCTGGTTTCAGTCTTATTGAGTAGTCTCATGGTAGCCAAGTGGACTATGCATATAGTAATGAGTGTTCTTAAGAAGACATGTGTGCAATTGTTTTCCCAAAAGGACATTGTACAGAGGTAACTATGTATCTTTTTTTAATAAATAATGTTCTTGTATTTTCAAGCTTATATTCTTTAATCATCCATTTAGAAATAGCACATTAAAGTATGTTAAAGAAATGTTCCATCAAACCACTGCCAAATCAGTTCTGATTAAACAAATATATTTTTTTTTCCATCCAGCTGGAAAAGAGACACTTGAATTTGTTCATAATTTAATATTGTTTGCAAACAGTTTATTCTGAAATTTGCACATGTACTTAACAAGTTATGCATTATAAAATTTGGAATGGTTTGGGATTTTATTAAATATTAATTAGGTCTGCTAAATGGTTAGGAAAGAACAAGCAGACTTCTTTCTTCCCTGCTTACAACTTTGTGCTAACAAATTACAGCTAATTTTAAGAGGGTAGTCTAGAGTGAATAACTAGAACCAGCTTTTGGAGTATCAAGCTTTATTTTTTTTATGATACAGTTAGACTTTATGGGTACTTCCTTCCACAGAAAATTAGCTACGATTTTATCCCATTTTGAGAAACTATAACCCATGAAAGCTCTTCATTGTTAATGTCACCACATGAATGAAGTTTTCTTCATTCTGAGTACTTGCTATGATCTACATTCTGTGCTTACGGAATTTCTCAGTAGAAAAAACAGAGACAATAAACTTGCCCCTTACTGACCAATAAAAAATAGCTTAAAAAATCAAGATATTACAAGATTTCAATGTTACTAAATTGTTTACATGTAGAAAATTCATAGCTGTTGGTTTTTTTCCTAAGATTCTTATGCAAGCTGGTAGGTTATCGCAGATTTCTATGTTGAATTTATGTCATCTGCAGTGTGAAATGCGTGCACATTGCAGGATTTGCACCACTGAGCACTGGAATTAGTCCATGCTATAGCCCAGGGTCTGATCTTTTGAGTTTTGTGCTTTCTCAGTGATGAAAACATATCTCTCTTTCACTCTGATGTATCACCTTTCTTTAAATCAATAGGGAGTTCACCAACTTCAGGTAAAGTTGCCCTATTGTAAAAAGAGTACTGAATGAGTCTCCTCAAAGAAGGCTCTCTGGCTTTGAAATCTGCCATATCAGCACTTGGCTGAAACATCTGACTATCTTCAAGGTTTGCACCTAAACATATGTATCTCCCTAGGCACATGCAAATAGTTGGTATGTATGTATTTGTGCGTGCATGCATGCACAGTTGCTGGAAAATGAAGGGATCATTTTATTCCTTTGAGTTTGACAAAGCATAACTTTGTATTGTGACAGGTTTTTTTAGGTCTGAATAAAGTTTTTATTGAATTATTAAATTATATTGAGGTGACTGGGACTCTTTCTAGCATTTTAAAGTAATATAAATACGGAAATCAAATAAATGCTAAATTTTTCTCTAATTTCATTTCACCATATTTTTATTTCTACCTGATATAACTACAATCCCTTTCTGCAAAGTTAACATCACAATATAGCTCATAGAGTTCACGTGTCTCAGAAATAACCCTGTAAGCGGTGTATGCAATATTTATGGTAAGAATTGAAATTGCAGAGGTTTCTGAATCTACCAAAACCTCACATCATATATTTTCTTTCTGCTAAGTTGAAATACAGTAGGCCATTTTCCAACACGTTGTGAATGAGAAATACTCATGATAAAATAAGCCTGGTATACTTGCCTTCAGAATTCTGGAATAGATTGCTGCTAAATTTAGTGAAGGTCAGAAATGAAATGGAAGTATTTTGTTTTATATAGGTTGATAGCAAACTCCAAGAAACATCACATAATTGATAACTGTTTAAGATATTGATAATGAATCAATGACATTAATTTAATATTGGGGAGCAGCAGGTAAGAGTGAGGGGGTAGGAAATCTATTATTTTAGTATATTTTTAGACAGAAGGTTGGTTGCTAAGCACTGGCATGAAATGTAGAATGTATTTTACACCATTCAGAGAAAAAAAAGAAAGAAACAAGAAATTGGATATTAAAGAAGATGCTGCAGTTGTTTATACAGTCACAATTATTGGATATGATCTAAAGATATTCAGCTTATCAGAGTTCGGCCAAAAAAGTGCATAAGATAAGAAAACAATGTCTGTACAGTTTCTTTTAGGACTTGGCAGTTCTATGACTCTATGACTGGAGTAAGGCATGGTGGTAGAAGTAATGGGGATAGCTAATTGTTGTTTAAATGATAGTTACAATGAAAACATAAGCAATTATTAGTGATTTGCACATTCTTCAGTTTCACAACAAGTGAACCAGAACAAGCTCTGTCCTGGGAAAGACCCTTCAGATAATTCCTCATAGCTTTAGAAGATGCAGAGAAGAATAATGACTGACACTGGAAAGAAGAAGAGGAAACAACTATTCATTTTTTCTCACAGCACAGGAACTCACTGACATGAAATTAAATTATGGGGTAGCAGGTTTCAAACAAAAAAAATAAGTTAATTTTGTGTGGTACTCATAATTAAACTGTCCAATTTATTGCCACATGTTGCTAACGATGCCAGATACACTGATGAGTTCAAAAAGCAATAAAAAAATTCAAAAAGAAAACCCCATCAAGGCCTATTAAAAACAGAACCTTTGAGTCTGGATGTCCCTAAGTCACAGACTGGGAGGTTACTTTGGTAAGTATCCCTTACGATTACACCATACTTATTCTCTTTCTCTAGGTTTTCATTATTAGCCAATATCACTCAGGTTCCTGGGCTAGGTGAGGCTCTGATTTGACTGAGCATTGCCATGTGTATATTCTTATATACTATAAGACTCATTATGTTAACTCATCATGTGATGGGACAAGATTTCAGTTTAGGTTTGTTCTTGACTAGACAATGCTGCATTGTTAATCTTGCACATCTCGATTTGAGAAATTCACAAGAATATGAACCAAGAACACTCTACAGATTTTTATCTTATTTTTAGGTCCATTATATGGATAGCATAGTGAAAGCTACATGGGTCTTCCTCTATAAAGCAAACAAATGAAATGCAGACTTCTGCTGTTACAGCACATTAATAGCCTTACATTTTTACTTGAATAGATAACTTCTTAACAGTCACAGACTACTTCCATGGGAAAGGTAGCACTTGATGTAAACTAGGGTCCAGTTCAGAATCAGATCCCTGTAGGGATGAAGAACTTAATCCAAATCAAAAGTCAAGCAGCAAATTACAGTGTTTGCTGGTTTCTCCTACCACAAAGTGAGAATTACAGGAATTACCATACAGTGTAAGCATTATTTCATTAACCCATAACTGGCCTGAGGTGCCCCACAGAGGGGCGTCCCATGTAATAGGCTGATGTGGGATCATCTGTAAAGGTTTTCTCCCAATCGCAGATGTCCCAAAATCTAGAAAAAATAATTTTAACATTTGCTTACATAGTATCAAAACTTTTAGTTAATGCTGCCAAATTGAAAGATCTTGTTTGATCATAGTAATTTCCCAAAATCTAGAAAAAATAATTTTAACATTTGCTTACATAGTATCAAAACTTTTAGTTAATGCTGCCAAATTGAAAGATCTTGTTTGATCATAGTAATTTCACACTGTGTAAAAAAAAAAAAAAGAAAGAAAGAAAAAACAGCACTCCAAAGTTTCATATCACAGTTTCAAACTTGTTGGATTTGGGTTAGTTAACTGTCCTTTACATCTTGGAGCAGGGGAGAATAGCCATTTTCATGATGCATTTGCAATTGTTATTTTGGGGTGGGGGGGAGGAGGAGACGGCATGCTTTTATAGCTGCTATCCTTGGCATCTCTTTAAAGTAAATAGTTCTACTCTTTTAAAGGTCTTTCTCAGGGAGAATTATTTCTACCCTGCTTTCTTCTATTTTTTGTAATTTATTTTTGTTTGTTTGGGGTTTTTTTGTTTTGTTGGGGTTTTTTAGCTCCCAAGGAGTCATAGAAACCACTTAGATAATGAAGTCTTTGTCAAAAACATGAATTCTTGTTTACAACTGTGCTTTTTACATCTATGTCTTCTAATCTCACTAAGCAAATTTACAAGAAATGTTTCACAGAATCACATTATTCTATTTTCAGTATTTTCTTTCTTACTTTACATGATGGCTTTGCTCTATGAGCTAGAGTACTGTGGGTGGGCAGTGATAAGAGCCCTATATGAGCCCTACATATTCTCTCTTCTGACTCTTCCTGGATGGATGTATGCAGGGAAAGCACATTCCCTGGAGCTGGCAGATCGAGTAATTCCTCTTTTCTTTCCCACATCCCAAGTTCAAAATCCCACAAAAGTGCACAGGAATGACACAAGGTATAATTTTTGGTTTTAATCCATCTCACTGTATGAGTATTTATACATGGATTTTTCCAAAGAAATATAATGCAAATTATTACAAAACAGGGCAAAGAAGTAGTAAACTGAGTATTGTTCATATTGTAAAGCACACTTGCTAGTTTTTCCTTATAGGCTAGTCTTTTTGATTTTTTACAGCATATATTCACTAAGCACAAATATTACCTCTGAATCTATCTTTGGCGGTGTTGGAGTTCTTCATATTAGATCAGTATTAATGTTTCAAAGCTGGTGGAGGCTGGTACAATTCATTTCATACATTTACTGTCCATTAGCATGTGCATGAAGTAGTTTCTTGCTGCTTGTATATCCATAATGAATATTAAACCATCTCATCTACTCGTAATAATATAATGGGTCCTGTGATGACAGACTCTGTTTGCACGGGAAGCAGATGTTGGTGTTTACCTAGATGTAATTTACAATGATGAGTGGTGGTGAGCAGATTTTTTTTTTCCTGACAGCACAATGATAAGCTTCTGCAAAATACTTTGCATGCCATTGAGGTATCTCAGGTCTCTCTCTATATATGCATATAATCTTTAGTGAATTATTGCTAATCTATATTAGGAAAATAAATTATGCATTTGAGGAAACTGTTAGTTTAACAACAAATTTACCAAGTCTCTGAAATCTGACGTTCTAGTAAAATTGTAGGTAGACTTAAACCAAAGAAATAAAAAGCATATGTTGATGTCATAAATGGATTTCTGAGAAGTAAACATGGTAGGAATTATTCAGAGAAAACACCAGTGGCTTGAAACTGAAATCAGTAAAAGGTAAAGTTGAAAAAAGACACATTTATTTTAATACAGAGGAGTGCCAAGCAATGCAATGGATTACAAAAGGATGAAATGAATTCTCCATCATTCAGAGTTTATATCAACTTGCCACATAAATTGATGAATGATATTTTCTAACCTGTGTTATGCTGGAGGTAAAAAAACGGACAGCTTCAACAGCTGTAAAAATGATGATATCATGATATACAATAAGGTAACTGCATTTATTTTGCTTTTAGATTCCATACTTACTTTCGCTTTTGGAGATAATTTGTAACTTTAGGAAATCATTGTCTCAGGGATTCCTGTTTTGAATTTGGAGCTATGATTCATTACATCCAATTCTTTTCTCATCTCCCTATATATTCCAAATTCTGGTTTTTGCATTTTCTGACTGAAATTTGGAATTGGGCACGTAACACTCTTTCAGTATGAATATCAATTTAATCTACTAGTTTTAGGGCCCCTTCTCTGAATCTCCTTTCTTGTTGTCAGCATCTTACAGATATTTGATCTTTTCTATACTGCTTACTACTTGGAATCCTGAAATCAAATCTTAATTTAACATTAATGATTTAATAGTAAGACATAAACTATAGTTGTAGGGATCATGTCAGTGCTATATATGTAGACATTTTCTAAACTCTATTTTGGGTTGAACATAAAAATGTGGAAGGCATGTCCAGAAGCAACTTTCCCTTTCTTGTTTCCTAAGTGGAAACCACTGTCACCAGAGAATAACAATATGAAAATATAGATCTTTGTCTCTATATTTTGAGAAAAGTGAAGGTGATACTTCTTGGCTAAAATGGTTGGCTAAAATGGGTATTCTAAATTTAAATCACTTGCAATTGCAATGGGCCTAGACACATTTTTCCCAATTTTGTGGTCCTTTATGGAGTGACACTTGTATAACCCCCCCCCAAAAAAAAAACAAGCCAAGGCTCCAATGTGAGCAGAGGTTAATGGTACATAGGGTCTGATCACTTGAGGTCATTTAAAACAATCTTGGGTCCCAGAAATATTTCTAAATATATCTTTTTATTTTTTAATTTTTTTTTCTCCTGGAAAGGTAACACCTTTCTAGTCTCTAAGGTCTTTAGGAACTCTTTTTAAATTGACTTTCTTTTTTTCTTTTTTTAATTCCATCTTGCTCCTTCTGTTCTGTATCCTGAAAATGCCTTTCCCTCCTTGGCATTTAGACTCTTCAAATATTTATAGATCGTTACCATGTCCCTCTTTAGTCATTTCTTAGATAAACTATGCATTTTTAGCACTTGCAATCAACCCTCATACATCAGTCATCCCAGAAGTCTAATCATTTCTGCAGCTTTCTTCTGATCTTCCTCCAATTTGTGAATATATCTTCCTTGTTATAAGATGCCTAGATTTAAATGCAATGGGTCATGTTTGCAGCTCATGTAAAACACTGTAGCTTTGCTGAAGGCTATGTTGATTCAAGCTAGCTAAAGAGCAACATTTGTAGTGCAATGATATCAAAACTGTGGATATTTTGTGAAGTAGTGAGCCTGAATCCACACAGAGCTTTTTTTTTTTTTTCTTTGCATAGTAAAACCTCTTTGAATTAATTTCCATTAACTAGTTATATTTTGAGTTATGATTTTCCAGTTTTCTTCCTGTAAAACCTCAAAATACTTTGTATTTTCATATTTTTGTTATTGTTTTGAGGAGGTCCTTCAATCTCTCTGATACACCTTCATTCCATCTTCATCATAGTCGTGTGTTTCTGCGCTCTAGTTGGAGGTTTCCGCTTGTGAGGTCCACATAGAGTTGATGCAGGCTTAGAGTGGTTGCGGGCAGGATTGCTCTAGCTCAGGTGGTAATGAGCAGCAATGACTGACACCCTCCCAAAGCATATCTACTACATGGAAATAAAACTTATAAACATTCTTGCAGGAGTTAGTCTACCTTTGGAGTCTTCCACCATCTTTGTCACCCTACTGGCCCTATCGATCAGTCCATCTATCAGCATGTTTTATCCCAAATCAGTATTTTTGGTCATTATAATCCAACAAAGTTCATGCCAATGTGTAATAGGGAAAAATAAGTGTTTCTTAGGTTCCTAATAGATACAGGCCTCCTATATTGTCAATGGAGATAAATCGGATTTTTTTTTTTTTGAGGATTAATACAACATTTAGCAGAACAAACTAGCATTGAAAAGAAATTGAAATGAAATTGATAAATAACTTAAAAATAAACTGTCACTGATAGAGGCAAAATTATGACCTTCCATTAGAAATACTGTAAGAGAAAAAGTGCTTAAGAATTAAATTTCATAGGATTAATCTGTAATATATTAGAAAAACACATCTTCACCCTCAGCCCCCCATTATTGAAGAACATTATTTCACTATGTCACTATTTCACAATTTTGTCCTGAATTTACATTATTTGGAGGGACACATGAGGGACAAAAACTTACAGATTGTTGTTAGCCTTTCTGTAGTACTGCATTGACTTTTTTTTTTTTTTGTCAAGTAATATGTAATACAAGTTGCCATACTTTAGAGAAATTGGCTTTGTTGCAAATATGCTGTGGATGAGGTGGAACTTGGTTTCAAATCAAGATAGCATCTTCCCCATGAACGTTTTGTTCAGAATGTAAAAAATATTTGAGAAAGTTTTGAAACCAGGCAAATCTGTAATTGATAATCATGAGGAAACTCTATTGACCACTTAGCTATTTTGTAAATTATTTTACATATTCTTTTTGTTACCACTCCATTGTTTTCCAGTTCAAACACTATTTCTTTGGCCTTTTCATTTTAAATGAGTGTTTTCTGCTTGATTTCCTTGAGAACTGTTTAGTAGAACTTCTATGACTTCAAATTCCACAGGGAACAGTAACCAAATGCCATCTGAGCTGTAAGCCATATGTCAAAACGACTTTGTAGTCAATACCAAGGGAGTCATATAATAGCATGGGAGTCACAGATGATAGTATTTACTCAAATAATTACGATCACAAAATTGGGATGAAGGGGATTCTCTTTTGTTGTAAAAAGTACATACAGGGAGAAAAATCAAATCTTTCATTAGGTGTTGTACATATTAATATTGTGCTTCACCACAGAAAGGTATGGAAAAAAAACATTTTGAAATCTCCTTCTGAGCTAATCAGCATGTGATCCTGGTTGAAATAGATTAGACTTTCTGATACTGTGCAGGTCGTTGAGATAGATTGACAACCAATCATGAATTACATGGCAACAGGAATTTGGCATTGAAAAGACCTAAAGAATGAGGTCAACTGCTGTGTTTGTCAATGCAGGACTGTTCCCCCTGAGGGCAGTTGGGTATTCTTGTATGTTGTGCAGGGTACTTCCCTAACTAGTCCTCAGCATGCAGTTTCTTTCACCAGCTGTAAGGATTCACACTGTACTCTCACTGTAGTTTATGGTTAGGACTGTATTTCTGACCTTGCATACCTTTTAAATTTTTGTCCCCTGTTTTGCAAAGAATGGAGTGAAGGGAGTAGAAAATACCATTTTTGAGGTATGATGAACAGACTAATATTGAGTTTCCTCTTCTCTCTTTTTCTTAAAAGCTCAGAGCTGCATTGTCTTTTTTGAATCCTTCTGGGGTTCGCCTCCAAACTATGTCAGAGGATTTATTGTGAATGATTTTAGAAAAACAGACTGCTCCAGCCACTGATGGTGAAGCAGTAGCTACAGCTACCTATTTTGCATCAATGGTTCCAGTTCCTTGTCACCGTAGACAAAACAGACACTTTCTGTTCTAAGGCTGAAGGAATGAAATGGCACTGTACTTCTCTTTCCATCTGAATTTTCCAGGAAGGTAGAGAAAGCAAAGTGAGAAGAAATGAGGAAGGCATTTGAGCAGTCTACTACCATTGGCCAGCTGCCCCTTTGCCCATACTTAGATCTGCCACTGTTTTCTAGGCCATCTTAGGGTGTGTTTTAATCTGTTTGGCCCCGACAGGTAGCTTCTACAGGATATGAGCATTAAATAATAAGAAATATCCACTCCTGCCCTGAAAAAAGCATGCAGAACCTTCCTGAGGTGGTACAGAGGTGAAGGGTACAGGTGAAGAGGTACAGAGGAATCTTGAGATTGGTAGTGTCAATTATTGAATGATAATAAAATGGTCAATGAAGTATTAAATACTGCTTGTTGGGAAAAACAACCAACACCTAATTAGTTAAGACAATTTAGCAAAGGGATCACAAAAGAACTATAATAGTTCTAGCTTAATGCCTGGTAAGCCCAGAAAGGTAAAATGTGATATTAGAAGTTGTTAGGGAAGAAAGGTAGAATGAAACAGAAAACATCATTAAGGCAACACAGGACACAGATTTTTTAGTAATACAGTGAATTCTAATATTCTCCTCTGAAAAACTTTAGGCAGAAATAGAAAAGCAGGAAGGAATATGACAAGGATGAGCAACAAAACGGAACAGCTTTGGTTTTAAGGGAGATTAAACAGAGTAAGATTTCCAATTTGGAAAAACTGTGATATGGTACAAGTATATAAAATCAAGAGTGATGATCATTTGTTAGATCTCAAAATAAAAGAGGCAGAAGTTGTCAAATGATATTTTCAAGTAGCAGGATTAAAACAAATGAAGGTTGTTTTTTTTTACCATGCTTATAATTAAAATGTGGAACTCATTGACACAGGATATTATGAAGGACAAAGGTAGAAATGGATTAAGATAAATTTATAGAAAGAACAAAAAGTCCTTCAGGGGCTGTTAAACACAAAGATCTGAAGTCATGCTTGATTCAAAAAATCCTTAAACGACTAATTATCAGATACTGATAGCATATAAACTTGTTATGTTCTTTTATTATTTTCTTAAGCACCCACTATTCACCACTGTCCACTCTCAGAGACTGGGCACTGTGTCAGCTCTCAGGCTTAAGTTCTTTCAGGTGCTCTTCTGTGATTATTTGCTAAATAAAATATTAGTGTTTAGAAGAAAAGAAAGCCACTTCGTTGTCTGGAGTCTGTTTTGGGGAGCCAGAGGGGCCATACAACTGATAAATTCCTCTCTTTCACTAAGTGTCACCTGCAGACCTTCTGCAAGTAATTATTTCTATGCTTAGAAATGATGTGCATGTTTATGTGCATGGAGATAGAGCATGTGCAGCAGCAGTGCAATCTCTTACACGTGTTTTATCTGTGTGCTTCCATTGCACCCTCTGTCTCAGCAGTTATCAGATGGAAATCAAAATTTGTCATTCAGCTGAGCTTTTGGATGTCTTACTCTGAGAATAGGCTAGGAAAATAGTCTTCAAAATACAAGCTACGAAAAGAGGGAGACTATCAAGAGTTAGCTATCTGTCTCATTAGCCCTTCCAAATACCTTAAGTTAATTGTATTTTGTTTTATTTAAAATTCTATCACATTTTATCAGCAGCTTTTTTTTTTTTTTTAATTTAGCAATTACAATGACAACTTTTAAGTATCCAGAAAAAAGATTCTTCTATGTTTTATAATTGTTTTAATTCAATTTCTCATTTATCTGAACAGGAACTTGCAATGCTGCATTTCTGCCAAGATTTGTCATTGATGTGTGAGTGCAAATACATGATTGAAATTGTATCCTTCACAAACACAGGTGGTTTCTCCTTTATCTTTAGAGCACTAGAAGAGCACTAATGAGCTACTCAAGGAAAGCCTGTAGGACTCTGGTCCTCCTGCAAATCAAGGCAAGGCTGCAGAAGATTTCTCCTCTGCACTGTCTCTGTTTCGGCACCTATTTTTTAGTCAGTCAATAGCACTAATGCTTATCACTACAGATAGTGGCCATCCTGTCAAACCACAGGAAAGAAGTATTTGTTTTCTTTTAAAATTATATTTAGGTTGAAAAGAATCTATGTTCTAACTAATATTACTTTTTTTGGTGCTGAAAAGGAAGATTTCTCTAGAATGCCTTTTGGGTTTTGGGTTGTTTGAAGTGGACATGATGGAAAAATACCTAACCTCTATTTCCTTTTCTTTTAGCCCTTGGGAAATGGTGACTTTTAAAAAAAGGAAGGATGAAGTTACATCTTACCTTTTAAAATTAATTTGTTTCACACTGGGAAGCACCACTTTCTCCTTTACATGTTTATTTCACTTTGAAGCATGACCATGCTACTTCATCTCCAGTGAGTGATTTTAGCACTCTGCTGTTTTAACACAGTTAAGCTGGAAAGTAGTCAAGGGATGTGAGAAAGTCATTTGTTGTACATTTAATGCTGTAAAGTATCCACCAGGGAAACCTTAAAAGATTTTTCTCTTTCCTCACAAAATTGTCCATGAGTAAAATTCCAATTTCCTGACTAGTTCTCTGATTAGCTTTTCACAACTCTGTCCTGTGTCAGTTGGCAAAAAAACAAAGATCAGGCTTTTGTTGATATTCATGAATATTACACCTTTATCATCATCCCATTGGTTGTGTCTCCTGCATTTGCTATGAGGGAAGCTTCACAACAGCTGAGCTTATCTTCAGGCACCAGTCCTGTGGTGCTCTGTAGTTATGCAAGGCTGAAGTTAATCTGCTGCTTAACTCTGTTCCTATGGGGATCTTGAGCACTGCAGCAGTTTAGCTCAAGCTCTGTGGAGCTCAGATGCTCTATGGGTCATGAGCTGCTGCGTATCTGAACCATCGTTTTTACCCACTGGTTTCTCAAAGCTCCCTTTGGACCTTCATCATACATGAGTCTGCACCAGCAGGTTTTACTACAGACCAGTGTTAAAATGAGGAGTATCTTTCCAGGAATCACCACCTACCTCTTACTTAAAAAACAAACAGAAAGCTAAACTGAACCCTGCTTTGATGGAGCTTTGAGGGGATGTTATTCTGGAGCTGCACTACGCAATTCTCAACACACTGTGGAGTTAAATTAATACCTTAATGCTCCTTTAAACAACATAACTTCCTTATTTTTTGAGAGAATTTCTGGAACTGAGGAAACAGATTGATTTATTTTTAACCTGCATTTCACCAGGTATTGTATGATAGCACTTCCCTTCCTTTCCCTTCTGAAGCTGGTTTAGTATTTGCTTTGAGTTAAATAGCAAAAAACCTCCAAAGAAACCCCTCGAGCCAACCCTTTATGAGACTTTTGTGGGTTGTTACTTGTACTGGAGCCTTCATACTACCATATCTGTCTATGACATGAAGTCAATCTTATGCCTGGTTTCCCCTAAATACTTTATTTTCTTAAATCCAATATTCAGCACAGAAAAGTGTTTTATTATTACTAAAATAAGGTATATATACTCAAAAAAGGTCCTGCTGTAAGTGGCCTTTCACAAAACTTGTATTTTATTGCCATGAACAGGGTTTTACCATAACAAAAATGTCATGCGCACCCTTCTCATAAATAGTACTTATTTCATCGCCATGGTCATTATGTTCAAGTAAACAAATATGTGGGATTTTTTTCTAATTCAGGCAGTAGGAACAGATGTATGCTTTTGCATGTTCAACAGGCTTTTGTGCATCGTAATGACAAAACAAGTATTTTTTGTGTCCATCTGCAAAATATATTCTATAATAAAATTCCACAGGTTGAGTCTTAATGCCAAGCCATTAAGACAAAGCTAACATTTTACTGAGTGGTCTTAGAGATTTCTTCCATAGATATAAGCAGAAGGTACTTTGGCATTTAGAAAGAGCAGTGTGTACTAAAGTGTGGAAGCGTTGGGTTTGCTATGGCTGTTACTCCAACACATTTTTCTGATTAATTCATTAATGCGTCAGCCCTGAAAAATGAAATGACACTTCACTGCAGTAGTCTGAGAAAATCCTGATAATACTTTAATCTACAATATTTTGAGCAAACTGCTTGAGGTTTTCAGCAAAAAAAGTTTCCCTGCTGGTGTTATCTTGAAAAAAATCACACTAAGAAGTCTGCCTTATAGCACATGTCATGCAGCACAAAATTCAATATTTTGGTCGATAACTTGCCAACAACATAAAAATGTATGATCTTCCACACGAGGTCAGAGCAAATCCAGTCTCCTGTGTGAAGCCACCCTGCACAGGATGTGTAAGGAAAATTTATATGAGTAGGGCAGGTACAGTGACATTTCCTCCAGCTTCTAGTACTCAATCGTTTAACCGGTTTTGGAGCCAAGAAAATTATTTGCATATTATTGCATAGAAAAGAGGCAGCACCCTGAGAATGATGAAGACAATAAGGTGGTAAATTTTTTTTTTGTAAGATGTTGAATCTTGTGGTGTTGCAGTTTATCCTGTGGCACAGCAGTGTTTGACTTATCAGTGGACTTTTTTCCAGGTAGGATTATGTAATATTGACAATCTTCTTATCAAAGGACAAGACTGTTTAGTTCGCACTAACCAGATGAGCACAAAGAACTGTGTTGCTATCAACCCAAATAAAATGCCATGCCTCAAAAAAGCAGTTGAGCATTATTTTTATCCACCCCCATCCTACCAACCTACCTCTGTGGCGGAGATCATTATCATTGTGTACTGCAGTGCTGATGTGCTATCACTCTGGAGATTATCAAGGAAGAGCAAAATCCGTAAGGAAAAACATAATGGTCACCATAACTGCAATGGTTTCGTCAGTTTCTCAGATTCAGTTACATGAGACGGCTGTGTGCAAGGAAAGCAATGCAGTCCAGAGTCCTGGGGAGACATACAACATAGCAATGACTTCTGAAAAGTCCTGCTAGTCTGGCTGTTAGTTTCCCAAAAAAATAATGCTACTACTCAACAGCACCTAGAGGTCTCTTTCTGTATTAAAATGCTGAAAGAGAAAGCAAAGAAGTGAATGACGTGGATTCTGTAGTTTCTACTGTTTGTGCAATTCTAACAAAAAGATATCTGTACTAAAGGCAAAGGATAAAGAAGCTAATGATACTGTGAAAATCAGATGGGCAAAAAGGAAGATTGTGGCAAGTACTGAGCCAGAGGCTGTAATCAATTAGCTGATTGCTGAGCTTCAGTCCCCTACATTATATCTGCTGGCAGTGGTGAAAGGTGTACAGTTGAAAATTCCCTGTCACTAAACCACAAGTCTGTGGAGCTCTTTATTCCAAAATGCTTTAAACAGAAAGGATCTGCTGTAATGTAGATTATCACCCTGATGATTGGCAGCCTTTTATGGTATCAACTTTATGAATAGATGATCCTTGAAATAGAGAGATGTGTATGCATTTGCCTGACGTAATAAAGTTCAAACGAGGATCCAGTATTTTAATAAGAAATTGTTAGATTGAATTGCTTCAGGTGAAAATTTTCTCTGTTGAAGTCAGCAGATAAATTCCCTCTGACTTCAGACAACAAAAAATAAAATCTTTGCAAGACAGTTATTAAGCTGCAGTGATGGCTAAAAGATAAGGAATTTATTTTGATTAAATGGAAATCTATATCTATCTCACAAATATAACAGGAGGAGAGATTCTATTGATTTTTACCTCATTGGCTATATTTACTGATATACATTAAACTAAGAACCAAATAGACTTTGAGAGCCCCTTTTTATGTTCTGGCAATATGGACCTATGACTTTTTTTTTTTTTCAGTTGTGCTTTAAAAAAGGTGATTTTAAGAACACAAAGATAATCTTCACACAAATAATCAGGTAAGTAGCCCAACTTGTGCTGCAGCAAACTGAAAAATCCTAGATTGCTGCAATGAACAGTGCTTGGGAAGAGTCTTTTGCTGACTGTTTTTGGCTCTTAATTAGAGCTTAGAGATAAATGTCTATTTTTGATGCTCAGTAGGTTGCCTCAGTGCTTGCTGGGTCTACTCTGATTCCTGATGGGTGTTGTCTGTCTTATGAATTCTAACTGATAGTTTTTTCCTTTTTACTATTACCTGTATGTATGTCTCTTTAAAAAAATAAAACCAAAGAATAATATGAGTTGTCAAAGTAGATAGGTGAGCAATAGGCTATCAGCATAAATGGTCGAGTAAATTTGATTTCTTATGAGCAAATGACAAAATTATACAGATGACAGGATTTGAGGCTAGTGAAGCATTTTAATGATGTGTTTTCTATTGAGAAAAGCTGTGAACTGCCCCAAAAGTCCTTGGAATAAACTGGTGACAGTTACAAATGCAGATGGTGAAGAACTCAACTAGAAAGGAGATGTCTTTCCTTGTTTCTAATGATAGGAAGGAATTGGTCTAGAACATCACGGTAGTAGTGGGTGAGAAAAGCCATATAGTAATAGAGTTTGTGAGTCTTATGATAGAAAAGGGAAGAATAAAAAAAAAAGCATCAGATTTCAGGTAAGTAGACTTCAGTAAACTCAGAATTTTCTTGTAAGACATCACTGGAATTTAAGAAATGTAGGAGTTTCTAAAGGGAGCAGTATTAAGGGTATAAATGCAAACTTTCTCCTGTGAAAGAAAAAGTGTAAGATTTGCTAAATTATAAGCAATAGTGCAAAATTTTGACCTTTCATGCAGCGTCTGCAAAGGTGAAGCTGGGTCACTTCCTAAGGGTTGGGAAGTATTGCATAAATGTGATGTTACAGAATCAAAAAGTACCAAGGTACACAATAGATTTCAGTCCCAAAGGCCATGATAATAATTAAAATAATTCTTTCATTATTGAAAAAATAGGATGAAGACCAACTAAAGAGCAGGAAGGAGAAAAGCAATCAGGAAGCTGATACTGATGCAATGCATAGAGTTTTTAATATTTTTTCTCCATCATTCTTATTTAAAAGGATGAGATGCAATTCAGTATTATAGTAATAAGTAACAATGAAGAAAATTTAAGTCCAAGGCTTTAAGTGGTGAAGAACTGGTTAAATTTTTGTAACTAAGTTAGATGTTATCAATTAGCTGGGATGCTCTCATACTTAAAGAGTTAGCTGATGAAATATCAGACATGTCAGAAGTCCCTCTGAAAAGTCAAGGTCAATGAGTGATGATCAGGGATGAAAATGGTAGTGATCTTTGACTATTTGTTCTAGCCTTTTTTCAGGAACTGAAGTACATGCAGTTTCCTAATATTCTTTCACATTCCTCTCAAAGTGCAAGCATCTAAAAGAAAGCAAGGAAATTAGTAACTGTCAAGACAAAATTATATCAGAATAATCTAATTTCCTTCTGTGAGAGCGCAACTGTGGATCGAAAAGAAGCAGCAGATGTCACACATAGCTTTTAATGGTGCCTCATGACATTCTCATAATTAAGCCAAGGAAGTCTATTCCAAACAAAGCTATAGAGAGTGGGCACAAAAAGGCTTGAATCTTTTTACTGATAAAGCGTTTACCAATAGTTTACCGTCAAATTTGTATGGTTTGTTGCAATTGGTTTACAATTCTGGCTCTTTTATTTTCCTTCATGACCAGTAAGAGATAATCAATATGGTGCTCACTAAACCTGCAGGCAGAACCATAGTATTCAGCAAATTGGTTGAGATCTGTGACATTTGAACCTTTGTGCTTCTATTCGCATGTGTATCTGGTATTCAAACCAATATTTCTATACGCATATTAAGCATAGATACTCACACTTTGCCTGTGTTAAATGCACAGGGATCACAAAAACATATTGTATTTTCTGGAATTTTTTTCTCAGTACTTTCATGTCTTTCATTATAAATTGTAATTCTGCTAAAAATCTCTCTATTAAATTTCTCTTAACACATTCATAAAATAAAATAAATTGAAATGAGCTATAATAATTTGAACATTTTTGAAAGTACTGGAAAGGTTGAGATTTCAGTGGGTTTTGGTAGTCAACAGTGTCATTGCCCAAAAGACTTTATGTGTAGTGTTTTTTTAATCTTTTTTTATCTGATACTATCTGGCTAGACATGTGGCTCACAGCATACATTTACTTTCCTGACTGGGAAAACATAAATCTTTAGAATAATGTGAGATACTTTGGAATGAAGTTTCACACTTTGACTAGTAACACTCAGAATTGCAAAAGTATTTTTTTAATGGTATTGCCATTATTTACTTAAAAATTGCTGCTCCTATAAATATTTTTCTAATTGCTGGAGGGAGAGAAAACATACAAGAATACCAGGAAAAAAAACCCCAAACCACTATTTTTTTTTAAAGGAAGTTTCACTCCTGGAAATCAATTAACATTTTCTTTTTGTATTATTTTTCTACTTTATAGCTTGCTGTGTTTGCATTTCCTGCCAATAGGTGGCACTAATAATTTCTACATTAACTGAGTGGTTGCTCTATTGTGTTTCAACATTAGTGGAGTTATATCCTAATGTATCTCACAATTTCATAGTCTTTATTTGGTTTTGACTTAAATTTTATGTTTATCAAAAAAGGGGGTTTGGTTTAAAAATATGGGTACTGCAAGCTATATCCAAGCTATATCCAAGCAAATATTAGATTTATGGGCACAGAATTGATGCATTAATAAACTCTAAAAAAAACCATTGCTTTTTGTTTGGAGGATTAAATAGTAATGTGCCAAAATTAAAAAAGACTGAAAATTGCTACTCTACAGAATCTGAAGGGTACATTTAACATCTGAAATAAAATGGAAAGAGTCAATACCTCCAATACAGTGTTCATATTTCTCACTGACACAATTTATTTCTTAGGAAAAAATTCAAATGCTGTGTTTTGAATACTAGGAGTAAAAAACATTTTTTTCATAGTGCAGTCTGAATCTTGTAGTTATGATTCACCTGGCCACATGTGCTGATGATCAGTGCTTCATTTTGGGGCACCTGTGATTATCTGTGAGCTTTAATTTCTTTATTATTCTCTGTTTCAGCTTCACAATGGTGTTACCATTTTCTAAGGAAGGTTAAGGCAAAGAAGAACTGGCTGGCAGGCAGGTTTCTCTTAGCTCACCAGGGGCAGAAGCATACATACAAAGTTTTCAAAATAGCATACATTACAGTAGAAGCTGGATGCCACCAGGATACTTCTCTTCCTCTTGAGCTGGGTAAAAAATAAGGATATGACATGCTCTCAAGGACATGTCAAGTTCTTCTGAGTTTTCATGTGAGCCAGCCTTGTGCTGCACAAGGTCATTTATTGTGGTTTGTGCTGTGTTGGAGGCCCAAAATATACCCTGGTGTGCAAGCAGACAGAGCAAAACCCAGTGCCATTCCGAAGCAGATCTCATTTCTGAAAACAAGAATGCAATTATTTTAATAAAATGACTTTCAGATCTCAAATTTCATGATTTCTCAGAAAATTTGGATGAGTCAATTTTTGTCTTTAACACTTTATGCTAAAAAGCTGGGGTTTTTGAGGAATCTTCCCACACTGGCTACCTTCTGATATATCACTGCAGCACTGTCTGTGGCGCGTATGCTGGGGTAGGAATGCAAAGACAAAGCTGAAACTGATCTACACATAGGAGAACTGCATTATAAGGAATATTTGGCAATTAAAAGTAGCTTAGTATCTGTTGGAGGATTAGAGGAATATGGTTATTTCTACCATATTTCCTTGTGAGATTAGTGTATGCTCTGAAATTTTGTTAGGAAAGAAAGGTAGCAGCAATAAAGTTAGCACATAAACACCATCTGTGAAAGCTGGAAAGCACCTATAGACCCTCCACATGCTTTGAGAGTGCTAGATGCTTATTGCATCATGTATGAAGGGGTCACAAAAAAACTGGAAGGAGGAAGGAGGGAGGGAAATATGAAGTAAGGACCAAATAAAATGCATCATAAAGCTGACAAGTCAGTATGAATTAAAAAATACTGTACGGACCATTTTAACACCGATATGTTACTGCAATACTAATCATGAACATTTTCTACATGTTGTACAGATTAACTGAATTACTGCTAGCCCCGGTAATTCTGTCTGTATGCATTCTGACAGCTATTACTTGCAGCAGGAAGGGTTTGAATATCCAGGGATTCCTCTTAAATTAACATAAAGCATCAGCCTGAGGCACTGTCCAGGCATATGTAAAATCTAAATCTATCCTGAAGACAAATGGAAGACATAAATGGAAGATTTTCATGATTATTGGTAATAAGGCTACAATCAAAACAAGGAGGGAATATGTTGTGAATCAATATGTTGTGAATCAAGGAACTCTGGAAAACACAGCTATAGCCTACAAGAAATAAGTAATTATTATCGCCCTTCAGCTCATGTTACTTGCTGGCACCAGCCTTTAAGTCAGTTACCTGGTGGCTGCTGATTATGCCCAATAAACACTACTTAACATTTATAGTTTCTCCTCTATCACACTCTTCTCCCAGGTATACACCAACACGCAATGCTGGTTTTGCTTGGCGATACAAAGGCAAGGTCATCTCAGGCCTTAAGGTGAAACACTGATAGTCCTGGCCATGAGTTTCCATCATTTCACCAAACTACAATGCCTCCAACTCTACTGGAAGTAGCTCTTCTCTTTCCAGGGTCACTCACCTTTCCTTCTGTGCAATATCAGCAAAGAGCACCATAGCACAAGGTCACCTCTGCCATTGTTGCTTACAAAGTCATCAGTGGAGAGGGTCATTGAGGAGGGTTCTCTCTGTTATAGCATGCACTACTTGTTCCCATAAGCTGGACAGTTCTTCCTTCCTTCTTTTTCTGCTCATCACAAACAAACAAAGCAAATAAACAAATGGAATCTGATTTTTTAGGGGTTTTGTTTTGTTTTAAATCCTAGGCTGACTGACTGAATGTTCTTCCCCTGCATTTTCTACCGTATTCTTGTAAGTGACGCTTGATGTGATATAACACCTTTCATGCTTAAGTATCCCAGAAAGTGTTTAAGAAAGAAATGACACTACCATATCCTGCAGTGCAGGGCAACATGATGTGTAGGGTTGAAAGGGCAGAGAAGAAAGCATGTTTGAAGACGACAGCATAAAAAAAAGAGGGATGCATTATCTATCATTTTTACTTTAAAATCTTGGGTCTCAGTACTCTAAAGTGCAGCAAATTACACATAAACTCAGCTATTAGTGTTGATATAAGAGACCCCCATGTGCCAGCAAGGGAGTAAATATCAGCATAGGTATATTCATGAATATAAAATTTATATGTAGGAAACAGATGTTTAGGAACAAATATAATGTCATTATAGATTGTGGCAATATTACTTGACATGTTTGGGAACAGACTGTCAAGACGAATTAGATCCCACCTTTATTCACGGAATGATGTTGTCGCAAGCAAGAAAAAAAGTCTTGTTCTGATACAGGCTGTGACCTATTGCCTGTGCCTCAAGGGTGGTGAATGAATGATTGAGGCATAAATCAGTATGTAATGTCAAAGGTAAACTGAAATTCTGAACATTATATTTAGAATAGGATTGTTTATTATTGATCCAAATAATCCCAACATAAATTATTATTACTTGACTAAGTTTTGAACTCTACTTTGAGTAACCTCCTGTGAAGCAGTGTTAGTTCAGATCTGTGCCATGCCTGTGTCTATTGGTAGTCAGCTTTCTGCTTCCAAAAGTAGCAGTTTGGACCTAACACTTCACAATCTTTGTTGTGTTTAACACCACAATATCTTGGTAAATGGGAAGTGGCAGTCATCCTGACCCTGAGGCAAGAGGATAAAGAATGTGATTCCAGAAAGGACTTGGATATTATGGTGCTCGTTACAATAGAGCACAGAGTAATCAACAGTATAACCTGAAGTTTAAACACTGTTCTTTAGATTAAAAAAAAAAATAATAAACAAACCACAAAAAAACCACAACCCCTACCAACCAAACAAACAAAACTGAACCCAAAAGTCTAAGACAGGGAAGATTTAGGCACACACCCTTCTCTGTACAGCAAATGAAAAGGGTTTGGTAATTGAAAATGGGATTCAAAACTGTGCTATAAATCTCTCCGTCAGATTAGGAGTGCCAGAAATTGAAGCACACCTTCAATTCTGTCCCTCTTGAGGGACATTTGTCTCAGGGTGTACTGACATACAACCATACAGCTCAGTTGATGGCTCATACAGAGAATTTTAGCTTTGCAAAAATTCACACAGGATATATTAAAGTCCCAATGAGCCTAATTAATTATGAGATTTACTCCTTGGCACAAATGACTAATTTATCAGTACATCCTTGCTCAGAAAAATCATGGGTAACCAGGGGTATGATTTCTTGTTTAGCTGAAATGTGAAGGTTGGGAACCAGGAATTGTTTTGGTACTGGGCGTTTTGTTAAGCCAGCTCCATGCTGAAGTTTTAATAATAGTATAACCATAGTAATTGCATAGCAACTGCTAATGTGAGAGTAACACATATACTGGAGAGATTTGCACAGCCTGTAGAAATTAAGTGCTGAAGGTGGGATTCATCTCACCCAATTTTAGAACTCTAAAATGTGAACGTGTGTCTCTGAGTTGGTCACCCTTAGACTCTCCAAAAGAGAGAGGCAGGTACTCTTAGTTACACAGCTGACCTGTTTTAAATTTCTGTTTTGGGATAGTGTGAACTGTGCTCCAAAAGTCCATCATCTCTTTCCATTGAAAATGTATAGTTCTTTCCAAACACTGTATCTTCGAAGTCTGCTGAAAAAAAAAAAAAAAAAAAAGATAAATGTTCCAGACATGGAAAAGTGGACAAATACCCATTGAGAACAAGGACATTGCCAGGGCATGCAGAGATGCAGTTAGAAAAGTGAAAGCTCATCTCAAATTGAAATTGGCCCGAGATGTCAAAAACCACAAGAAAGGGTTCTTCAGGTATATAAACAACAAGCAGAAAGAGAAGGAAAATATTAGTTTGCTGTTAAACAGAAGTGAATTAGTCACCAATAATGCTGAAAAGCAGAGGTTCTAAACACTTTCTTCACCTCTGTCTTTACCAGCACTGTTGAGAACAACAATCCAGGATGCAAACACAGATCCACGACCAGTGAAGGAAAAGTTGGTATGTGAACTATTACAGAGGCGTGACTTCTACAAATTGATTGGCCCTGACAATATCCAACCAAGGGTGCTAAGGAAGTTGGACAATGTTATTGCGAGGCCACTCTCCATAGCCTTTGAGCAATTGTGGGATTAAGGGATGTCTCAAAAGACTGGAAGAAGGCTAATATCCCCCTGTCTACAAGAAGGGCTTAAAGGAAGATCCAAAACATTATAGGCCCCTTACTTCAGTCCCTGGTAAAGTTATGTAAGAAATCCTCCTGGAGTCAAATGAATCATGTGACTGGGAAAAAACAGCACACATTCACTAAGGCAAACTGTGCTTGACAAACTTTATGACCTTCTATGACAAAGCAACCTACTTGTAGGGTGAGTGGACATGGTCTACCTGGATTTCTCCAAGACTTTTAATGTGGTTTTCAGACCCTCCTCCTAGAGAAACTGATGATTTATGGTTTAGAAAGGTGGTCTGTGCAGTGGATAAGGACCTGGCTGACAGGCCACACCCAGGCATGGAGGTAAATAGCTCCTTTTCAGACTGGCTGCCTGTCACAAGTGGGATCAACATTGGGGCCAATACTGTTTAATATATTCATAAACGATCTGGATGATAGGATCAAGTCTACCCTGATGAAGTTTGCTGATGATACCAAACTGAGTGGGGAAGTGGACACTTTGGCAAGAAAAGTCACCCTGCAGAAAGACCTGGAGAGGCTGGAAGAGCAGGACAAGTTGTCTTACACCTGGGAAAACAAAATCCAGGAGTGCAGTTACCTGGCTGGGGGACAGCTCTGTGGAAAGGGTCCTGGGGATCCTGGTGGACAAGTAGCTCAATATGAGTGAACAGTGTGCTGCTGTGGCAAAGGAAGCCAACAGGATGCTTGGTTGCATCAATAAGGGCATCACCAGCAGAAATAAAGAAGTCGTTATCCCATTCTACTCAGCATTTGTCAGGCCATACCTGGAATACTGTGTTCATATTTGATCCTCTCTATTCAAAAAAAGATGTGGACAGGCTGGAGAGTGTCCAGAGAAGGGCCACAAAGATCGTGAAAGCTCTAAGAAGCCTGCCATGAGGAAAGACTGAGAGAATTGGGTTTGTTCTGCCTTGAAGAAAGACGTAGAGGAGACTTTATTACCATGTTCCTCTATTTAAAGGGTGGCTATAAAGATGATGAAGACTCACTTTGTACAATGAGTCATATGGAAAAGATAAGGGCTAATGGGTACAAGTTTCCAATTGGATACAAGAGGAAAATTTTTCACAATGAGAATAATCGGTCATTGGAATAATGTCCCCAGGGAAGTGGTGCATTCCCCAACACTTTTAAGATTCGTCTGGACAAGGCACTGGTCCATCTTGTCTTTTTGCCAAGAAAGGTTGGACCAGATGATCCTTGAGTTCCCTTCCAATCTGACTTGGTTGGAAGGGAACTCAATATAGAAGTCACAGTCATATAGAAGTCATATAGACTTATATGGAGTCTATAATTCTATGACTCCATATACTGTCTTGAGTGTTTAGCTGGGATGTAAATGCACATACTATAGGCATTTACACTTGGTGAAATCAAACCTATTGCATTATCTGATGCTATTAGGAAATGCTTTGGAAAAAAACCAAACAAATCAAGACATAAAAGCAATAAATATTTAAGACTTTATTCCTTGGAACATTCCTCAAGTCAATATTTATAGTTACCATGCTGTCAGTCCCCTGGCAACACAAGGTTGTGAGAAAGGAAGTAAAGCACAGAACAGTCTGTGTGGATTTTAGTAAATTTTACTTTTTTCTTAACTAG
Organism: Scolopax mira; assembly: GCA_004320125.1. Classification (NCBI taxonomy): domain Eukaryota; kingdom Metazoa; phylum Chordata; class Aves; order Charadriiformes; family Scolopacidae; genus Scolopax; species Scolopax mira. Next base: position 84,225 of record BJBW01006221.1, read on the forward strand.
TGTTTCAGACTCTATTGTCACAGAATCTAAAACTCTTATGATAATTTTAGACTGGTTTAGATTGGTTAGAGGTGAACCTCACAAAAGTGTTCATTTTTTTGTTCAAAGAAAGCTTGATCTAATGCTAGTCAAGAAATATTTTGTAGAGGTGGGATGTGGGAAAATTTCCTCCTATTATCACATACCAAAATCATGTGCCATCCTGAAACACAGTCATAGGACCACAGATGACGTTACCTTTTCCAGAACAGCTCCATGGAAATTTTTTTTTTGTAATTGGCCTATCAGGTATCTTTTCCTTTTCAATTTAATGAGTCTTCTAGTGAAAGAAAGTGGAGTTCTGTACAGAAGTCACCACTTGTGTATGTCAAAGGCAAGAACAAGTGGCAGTGGCTTATTGGTGTTCTTACCTTCTCTTTTAATGCTGAACATTCAACAAATTTTTGATAGCATATCCTAAAATTTTGTCACACATAAACAATTGCACAGTTGTTGTGATCAACTGTTGTTTTGGGATGGATTACCGAGAAGTTAATATTAGTTCTGTGATTTAGGAATCTTCTCCGTATATTTTCTCCGTATATTGATCTTCCTTTTCCAGTTCTTGATTTGAAATCTCCACTAAAAAAATGACTTTACAGACTTTTTCCCATATGATAGCATATTACTATCAAAGAGGTCACAGATGAATATGCCTAAGTAACTTATAGATGACACTGTATTTTGCCAATAACAATGCTGGCACACTCTGCAGTATCTTCAATAACAAGCATTTTGAAACCTTTTGCTACCAAGGTCAAGAATTTGCAGGCTTGAAGAGCATCTTACAAATGGGGGAGTTTGCAAGGATTCAAGTCAACCAGTCTTAATCCAAACATACATTGTTGTTTTGTTGTTGTGCTTTTTAATTAGAGCAAAGCAATTCTAAACCAACTGAATTATCCTTAAGAATGCAATTCAGTAGAGCGTAGCTGTATGCAAACAACTATTCATCTGTGTTTGCCTTTATTATTTCAGATTTTGCATACAGCTGACATGAGTTCAAGACTTCTCTATCAACTGCTGCCTTCTTCTACATGTCACAAGGAATGTCTTTAAATACAATACGAAAAAGTGGAGCAAATAAGATGTTGAAGAGTGTTGGAGACAAGTCATAGCTCTGTTTAATATTATTGATGACAACAAAGGTTTCTGAGAAATACCATTATTCAAGGATAGATTATGATTTAGTGATTACAAAAGTACTCACTTAGGAAGTGGAAGACCTTTCCCTAGCATGCAGAGCTCTCATACTCATGTCTCTCACACACCAGCATTTTTCTACTCTGCATTACAGGACGTTAGGAAGGTAGTTTATAATTCTTGTTGAAGCGGGACTACTGTAAATCTAGGAATGCATGACCTATAAGATTAAAGAGAAAGACTCAGAATTTGCACATCTGAAGGGGGCCCCTTAGCTGTGAGAGACCCTTCTTACATTTTGGTTCTGATTTCAGGATTATTTCTATATTTTTATCCAAGGACACTTTATAACATAAAATACATAAGCAGTCCCTGGAGCAGAGTCCAGAACCCCAGGTTGTCCCTTTGTTAGATCATACGAAATAGATCAGTGGAAATCATACTTCCATTTGATTCAATTACAGGTCAAAAGAGAAGGCTTGTGCTATGAATCTATCACTTGTACTGAGGAATGGTAATGGAATTCAAGATGATGTTCACTGAGGACATTGAACTGATAAACCAGGCAATCTATATAATTCTGAATTGTTCTGGACCATTATATGAACAATGGAGACCATATGAGAAGAGGATAATATGTCCCTTACTAATGGGACCCTCCATAAATTTACTCATACTGATTATTCAAAGCAATGATAACTTGTTATTGATAAGCTGAATTAATGGAGTTCAAAATCTTCTTGTGCAATTCATTTCCACTATATCTCAGATCATTTTGATATAAATTCCATCCAATATTTAATTTGGATGAATAAAGAGTAAAACTTCAGACACCATTCATGGTCTCAATATTGATGTGAGGAGAGATTAAATTATTGTTCAGTGTCTCTTCACCAGTATCCTGTTTAATTTTTCCAGGGATTTATTTGGTTGATTTTCTTGCTGCTGCATCACTGAAAGAGCTCACTATTACTTTCATTATCAACTATTGTCTTCAGATCTTTTTCAGAGTAATTGTTGTCTATGTTACTCTACTCCGTAAACATGACCTATATTCTTTATTCCAAAATGTATAAGTTTGGTTAGGTTGTATTAATTTGTTTTACCATTCTTCTGAATGTAACCGACAGATGGAAACTTGTATCCATACTATGAAAGTCTGGAAAGCTGGGATTTGGGTAATTAGCTGTAAAGGAGGTTGTAATTATAACCAAAAAGTTTGGTTCACTCATGTTTGAGACACATTATATATATTTCTCATCTCTTCTGACTACATTTTTTGAATAGGCAAAATGCTAGTACGTCTGTTTGTACGATCCTTGCATAGATGAGTTCTCAGTTTATCCTGCCTGCCTTATCACCCATTCTTCTCTATGAGGAAAACATATATCTTCTTGAACCAGAATATGACTTATGGATTTATTACTCCACATACATAGCCCCTTTCTTGTGTTTACTCTGCTTAATGTAACAGAAAATAATTAAGTCCTCCAAAGTAGTTGGAAAGGGAAAGCCACCAGTTTAGCTCAATGTGACACATTTTTTCCTAAAGGTCATTTCATGGTTTTTTCTGGCAGCTCAATAAAACTTTGCTCTAGGTTTAAACAAACAACATGAACTACCATAGCATGTTTTATAATTCAGGAAGCTTCAGTGAGATATTTGCTGTCTTGCTTTACTGAAATGCATTAACATTTCTGACTCTGGAACAATGAACCCTCAACATTCATTTACTGCTGTTCCCTTTTCATAGGAATGGAGAATGTTAGACTGAGTAAAACATCTAAAGTCAATCAGTCCAGTTCCTGCTGGACCACATTTTTCTGTATCTTTCAAAAAAACTTTTTATCTGTAGCAGACTACAACATCTACACTAATGTTGATAATGATGCATTACATATAAGATGCTTGAGCTTTGCAGAAAATACTGCATTTTTTCTAGCTGAGAAGGACTCAGTATTTGTGATTTAAGAACATCCTTAGCAAATTTTTTAAAAAAACGAGTATTTTTACCACAAGGATATTGTCCTCTTGTCCTCTTGTTTTGAGGGAAAAAAATATCACAGAGAAGATAAATGTTCATTAAATTCAAAGAATTGAACAGATTTTTTTTATCTTTTCAGTAGGTGGATTGTTATCTTTTTACTCTTCAATTTGTTTCTGTCCATGACCCAGACCAAGTGCCAGGTCCTGCACTTGGGTCAAAACAACCCCATGCAGTGCTACAGGTGTGGGGGAGAGTGGCTGAAGAGCTGCCTGGTAGAAAACGACCTGAAGGTGTTGGTCAACAGCTGGCTGCATATGAGCCAGCAGTGTGCCCAGGTGGCCAAGAAGGCCAACAGCATCCTGGCTTGGATCAGGAATGATGTGGTGAGTAGGACTAGGAAAGTAATTGTCTCTCTTTACTTGGCACTGGTGAGGTCCCACCTTAGATATTGTGTCCAGTTTTGGCCCCTCACTACAGGAGAGACATTGAGATTCTAGAGTGACTCCAGAGAAGGGCATCGAAACTGGTGAGGGGTCTAGAAAACAAGTCTTGTAAGGAGTGGCTGAGGGAACTGGAGTTGTTTAGCCCGGAGAAAAGGAGGCTGAAGGGAGACTTTATCGCTCTCTACAACTACCTGAAAGGAGGTTGTAGTGAGATGGGGGTCAGTCTCGTCTCCCAAGTCACAAGCAATAAGACAAGACAAAATGGCCTAAAGTTGTACTAGGGGAGGTTCAAATTGAATATTAGGATAAATTTCCTCACTAAAAAGGTTATCAAACATTGTAACATGCTGTTCAGGAAAGTTGTGAAATCACAGTACCTGGAGGTATTTAAAAGATGGATGTGCTTAGGCACATAGTTTATTGGTGGCTTTGTCAATGTTCGGTTGACATTTGGACTCTAAGATCTGAAAGGTCCTTTACAACCTCAACGATTCTGTGATTCTATGGTTCTATGATCCTATCATTCTGTGATTCTATTCTAATCTGTTCTTGGGAGAGTAGACGTGGCAATAAGGAATGGTCAGAATAATTCTTGTATGAATATTGCAGATTGGGTTTTGGATTGTAAAATTGTAGAATCACAGAATCTTCTAGATTGGAAGGGAACTTCAAGATCACCTTGTCCAACCATCAATCTAACTCGTACAAAAATAAACACCCACACAACAAACAAAATGCAACACCATCACTAAACCATGCCTCCCAGCAACACATCGACCTGTCTTTTGAACACCTTCAGGGATGGTGTTTCAACCACCACCCTGGGCAACCCATTCCAATATCGGATAACCCTTTCAGTGAAAAATTTTTTCCTAATATCCATCCTGAACCTCCTCTGGTGTAACTTGAGGCCGTTTCCTCTAGTCCTGTCGCCTGTGACTTCAAATCAATCAATCTATCTATCTATCTATCTATCTATCTATCTATCTATCTATAATATACTCATATGCTGGTTTGGGTTGGAAGGAACCTTTAAACATCATCTATTTCAATCCCCCTGCCATGAATAGAAACATCTTTCACTAGATCATGTTGGTCCTAACCTAATTTTGAACACTTCAAATGATGGGGCACACTGACATTGACTCTGGACACTTCTGGTGATGGGGAAAGCACAAAATGTGGAACATTCAGCAGTTTCCTTTTCCTGGACACGATAATCCTAGAAAACGGTTGAGTGCTTGCAACTGTGCTGCAAAAGCATAAGAAAAATAGAAAACAAAAATAGTTCAACTCATTTAATTTTCAAAGGGGGTCTTCACTCCCACTGGATTTCATGTTCCTCCTATATCTTTTTCTGTAATCTTCTCATATAAAATAAACTATTCCAAAATGCTCAAGATTTTAAGAAACTGATCCAGGGCGGTTACTGCATTGTGGAGGTATCATATAAATGCAATAACTTTTCTGAGTTGTTTCCGGATGAAGGAGATAATATTTAGTAGGAAATTCCTATTGCTTTAGAATTGTTAAACACATTTCTATGAGAAAGAAAAAAATCAACGCGGATGCTAATGGCAGCTTTGAAAAGGTCCAAACAATGGACATAAAGGGCTCATAGCCCCCTTCAACAGGTGTTAAAAAAGCTAGAAAGAAAATGTAATGAGCAAAGTGCTAGATGTGTTAGGAAAGCTATGCAGCAACGGCAATCTGTGTGCACAGGTAATTGAAAAAGAAAAGGGGACTTGCTATTAAAAGGAAGATAGGAGTAAGCAAGATAAGAAAAAAAAGCTGTTTTTTTGACTAGTTAATTATTGTCCTAGGAGACCGTGTAACCTTAACCCCAAATAACCCTAGGTAATCTGTTGTTGTGTAGTAGCATAAATACACCATTTCATATCAGTGCAAAGAAGTGAGCGTTCTAAGTAGCATGTTAAATACCTTCATCCTGCAGCAGAATCACTTTGAAATTCTGTTGCTTGAGGGAACTGGTAGATTTCAGATACTACAACATTTTCTAATGAGGAGGAGGCAGAGGAGACTACTGAAATAAATTCTTGAAGAGAATTTGTGTCTTAATGTTCTCTTTGTTCCTCCTGTACATGTAATTTATTTTTCATTGCTATTCAGAAAAGCTTTCATGAGGATTTTATTCCTGAATGAATATCCACAGCTGTATAGCCCCCGCCTTGTCACTGCTGCAGCTAGAGCTTTTGAATATATATTTAAATAACCAGCTTCTTTAAGCATTTCCTAGAAAATATTCTTTCCGTTTATTCATGAACTGATGGCAAGGAAAGGAAGAAATATAAACAAACTTGCAAATTTATCTGGTAATTATTTACTTTTGTTTTCAGTCAAGCTTTGAAAAAGAAATACATCTCCAAAAAGCTGGAGAAATAAATGATGGTATCTCTTATGTAAGGTGCCCACTGGATGAAACTAGTCTTAAACCAATTGAAAAGAAGAGGAACAGCATATGCATGCTAAAACTATGCTTCATGTATTGAAAACTATGAACTGCAATGCATGAGTTGTTAATACACAGTTTGTGGGTTAGTAATGACATTTGGTTTGGTGGAGGAGCTAAATGTCTTTTCCTGCACTGCAAACCTGCATTGAGAGGTGCTTGATGCTACCATAGCCAAGTTGTATATGGAATCAGCTTTCCTGATTATTGGCTAAGGCTGAGATCCGCAGAAAAATGTACTGTATTTCTATTTAGTTCCCTAATTTTCCATTGAGATTGAGGTCCTTGGGGAACCTCAAAGAAAAGACAAGGCAGAGGTGAAAACTGGATGTAAATCTTTTGGCCAACATACTTGGAAGGCATTAGCTTAGAACTACCATTCCAAGGTAAGAGATTGACTTGTATCTAACATCTCTCAGACAATAATTTTCATGGAATGAAAAAATATTCCATTTGTTAGGCTGGTGGGTTTTTCTCCCACTGACATGTTCATTTCTAATTCTAAGGATTTCATGCTGCTTCTTCTGCATTAGACACATGGTGACAGTAACGCCAGTCAAATTCTGGTCATTTGACCAGCTGCTTACCATTACTTGATTAGTTCATGCACAGCACAATTAACATACTTCTTCTCTGAGTGCTTGCAGGTCCTCATCTTAATTAATATGATGAACTAGGTCATATTAAATGGAGAAAAGGGCAGAGGGACATGAACGTGGGCTGCAAAGGAATAGTCAGATCACAGTAAGAGTTTATATTGGAGATTGTATACCTTGAAACATACACACAAACAGGATTGGTCTAATTCACTAAGAATAACCTGCAAGACATGTTCTTGCCAGTTTGTTCTTTGCTCTGCTACTGATGCATTGCATAACTTTGGGTAATTCACATAGCTTATGTGTAATTTGGATTCCATTTTATAATGGGAATAATATAATTCATTAATCCCACAGATTCTATGTGAGGTCTTTTCAATATCAGGAAAGTGCAATATAATTTCCATGTCTGAACCTCTCTTAACCTCCAAAGTATTACAATGATTAAATATTGATTAGTTTATAAAAAGCTATGTTGCAACATTTACAGCCAAGAGAGGGAGGTTGTTAATCTGTGGCAAGCAAGAGAAGCATGAAAAACTGACAGGGAGCTGATGAATCAAAACATGGCTATATAGATCCTTTGAAATCCCTTTATAGATCCTGTGAAGAGTAAATGCAAGGGCTTTAAGTGGATTATCAGTAATAGAACTAAAAACAGCTATTCCACTACTCTCTCCCAAAATTTGCACAATGTCCTGTTGAATACATCTAGGCAGGTGGATTGGGGCCACAAAGCAGCACATCTACATAGAAATGGCAGTGCAGGTGCTCCAGAAGGTGGATGTGGTCCCTACTATTATAGGAGTGACACAACTAATTTGTTTTGGTAACAGAATGTAGAGCAAGGATGAGGTCCCAGCTGTCTCTGTTCATCATCTGGATGTTGCCCTAGGCCAGGGGCATGCTGTTGCTAATTTTAGTTTATTTTGCTGCTCAGCTCAGCTTGTGTCTGTGATTTGCCCAGTCATTATAATTAGCAAAATTCAGTTATTTCTGTTTCACAGACTCTGTGCATGGATCTTTGTAAAATGTGAAAGATTAGGTGTAGAGAAAAGCAGTTCTAAATGGTATATGACTGCAATACTTCACTTAGAGGCATCTGTCTACTTTAAGGAAATCAGAACCCTGATTTTTGGTTCTTGTCTAAACCAAATAACGAGTGATAAACCATGGAGTAGCAGGAAAAAACAGTGAGTGACAATGCTCTATCTTTATATACTTATCCTAGAAAATCATCACCAGAAAATTGTCATCAGAAAAATTCATCTACCCAGGAATAGACCTCAGGAATACTTACAGTATCTTCCCCTAACCTGGTGTAGTAATTTCTGTGTCAAAATAACCATGACATATTAGGAATATAAGGAGGAATATAAGGAGGAAATCTGTGAATAAGCCCTTGGAGCTAGATGCTAAATACAATATCAAATAAATACTTTCCTGCACCTAGTATTCCCTGCTGTGCGGTGTCCTCTTGAAGTGCCACATGAAGGCAACTTTGCCCCTTCAGAAGTGGAAGAGTCTTTTGCCCACTCTGCTCTGTGATTTTTGGAAGATGAAGGTTCTGTACTACCTCCACCTGAGAGACATAAATATCCTAGCCGGCAGTTGTAACCAAGGAAGTTTCAGAGGCAAGACTCTGCTATTAAAATTGTTCTGGTTTGTGTAAACTATTTAGAAGGTGATCCAGGAAACGAGAAAGAAAAGCGATCCCATAAGCCATAATTTTTTTTTGATAGATTTTATCTGTAAGATGCTAGTCAGTATGCAAGTTCTGTGACACTTTATATTTAGATTTGTATATCTTTTTCTGAGGTTTTATCACACTGACAACACAATCCTAGACTTACTAGAAAATGAAGCAGAAAAAGACCAAAACCTGTTTGTTTTTTAGAGGAAAGACTTACTCAGTGGTTGACTGGAGCACAGAGTAGGACTGGTATGGACCCACATTTCTTGAAAGTGATGTAATATTGTGGTAGGGAAAGGATGGTGGGAAAGCAAAGATAAGGGTATCAGCAAATAGGAGAGAACCACATGGAAATCTCACCCTTTCAAGCTGCTTCACGTCCCTTTCTAATGATAAAAATATGGCTTCTGCAGAATATGAGAGATTTGTATCTTGAGTAAATTTTAGTGTGTGTCTACCTCCTATTTAGTTTAAGGGATCTATTATCTTCCTAATAGTTAGGTCTTAGACTCAGGCAATTATGACATTACATTCACATAATTTGCAGAATAGGTTTCAAGTGGGTGCATATTTCACTAAAATTTTTGTACATACTTAGAATAAGATTAAGATTTCAACACAATTTTTTGAAAAAAAGTGCAATTAATTGGTCAAAGTTAAAAAAAAAAACAACTCAACTTCTTCTCTCTTTTTTATTTTTCTTCACTATAAAGGGATTAATATTATAGAATAAACAGAAGCAGACTTGTGGTTTGGTGGATGTTCCCCCCTCTAAGACAAAATAGCAAAAATATACCTTTTTCGACTATTATACTGAATCTCAGAGGCCCTTCTGGAGATTTACTAGCTCACAGAAATATGTAGAGGTGGTCAATTATTGTCTCTGAGACAGTAGGTGTTGGTTTTACAAGGTTTTTATTTACTTATCTCATATGAAATTAGTTTAAAAGGCATTAGCAAGGAGCTTTCGCCTGCCCTTTCTCTGCCTTTGTGGAGTCCTGATGACTTCTTACAGTTTTAATTTTGTGTGGCAGAAACTGAAAATTCAGGTTTTTGCAAAGCTTGGAAATGACTATGTGTTCTAAAGAGCACAGTTCTGAAGCTGAGTCACTGTGGGAAAATATGCTTAAAGAAAAAAGAAATAAGAGATTATTCAAGATTATTCCTAACACATCTTCCAGGTATTTTTATTTTTTTATGTATATAATGCTCTTGCTTAGGAAACTGTATGATGTCTTCCTGGTAATTTAGCACTATAATATGTATAAAAGAATTAAATAAGATGAATTCTGCATTGTGCTTTGCACAATGAAGTGGCCCAAGATAATAAGTGAAGGAACCACGGTACTGAATCACAACCTTAGCTTAGAGTTATTCAGATGTCACCAAAAAGGGCAGGGCACCTTAGGCTACTGGGAAGAAGATAGCAAACCTTTCCATTCTGGATCACTGGGTTGCATCTGGCTGTGTTTGGTAGCACCCATAGGTCGTTAAGTGAAATGAACTGGATATTGCAAATATCCAATTTGCAAAGGGAGAGGTGTTCACATCACTGAACCATCGGTGTAGTCACTGCAACTGGCAGAAGGGCCAATACCTCCCTCCAACACAGGCCTGTTAAAGGAAGATCATGGGCAAACTTTTGTAGCTGCAGAAATGTAAGTTTTAATAACTCAATCTTCTACCATTTAGTTGAGAACGATTACTGTGCTTTCAGTAGCACCTCAGTCTTCTGATACTCCTGAAACACTAAACCCATGGCAGAGATTAGAGTGGGATGGGAAACCTGCATTTGAAAGCTGTAAAATTTAAACTTACAATGTATGGAGCTTAGTGGTGTCAGGTTTGACACCAGATTTGGTATGAAACAAGTAGATTAAAGTCAGAGTTTTGATTCCAGAATCTTTAGAATCCTTTTTTATCAATTCTAAGGTAAAACAAGATCCAAAGCACAGAATAATTTTGGTTTTGTCAAACTTAGACAATTTGGGTTTCATTTATAAGAATACTTGCACCGTTTGCACCAAAGATAGGACAGGTGGAGAGGAAAGAAAGACCCATTTAATTGAAAGAAACAGTGGCAATAGCCATAGAACAACAGATATTGGTTTGTTTCACTAATGTGCTTGGCAGTCACAAACAACATTAAATTTCTGGAGTCCTGAGGCTGGGTAGGCACCTATTCCTCATGCATTCAGTCAATTCCCCAGTCCTTCCTCCCTGTGGCTTGAAACATCATCTACTTCCAGTGGTTGCTCCTAAAATCGCTCTGCATCCTGAATTTCTTTAGGGTGGTTCTCCTGCAGAAAAAGCAAAGCTGTAGGAGCAGTTTCCCCACGTCATTCCCACACAACGAGCCAAGCTCCTTCAGGGGATCCTTTAAAGAAATTTCCACTGTGAGAAGGCTCCAGAGGGAAACCGGCAATTTGATATCGAGAAGCGGGTGTTTAAAAGCAACTCCCACAAGAAGGCTTATGGTCTCAAGTACCTGAGATACCAGTAAAGTCCCTTCTGGCAAGATAAATCTGGTTTTGAAATGTGAGTTGCAAATGAGACAAACTATGAAAAGAACATGAAAAAGACATCTGTGTTTCAAACCTATTCCACAAGAGTGAAACAATCTCATTGGATTTAATCCACACTGCAGAAAAGACTAAGAGCCAATTGGTAAGTCAGGGATGTGTTTCTGTGCCAGCACAATCCTAACGGAAGGAACTGAAATGGTTCCAAAGACGTTAAAAAACTGTTGGGTATTTATATCTAATAGAGCAAGAAGGTGGCCCTGGTTTTAACATCTTTTTTTCAAAACCATCAAAACATTCATGAGTACATCCTAATTTTCTTTGGAGTATGTCCTCACGTTATGTATGTATGTACATGTCAGTGGTTTTGTACACATAATATTTTTGTTCAGCATCCATTATTTTTAATGGAAAATATCCAATTTTCTTTTGCAGAAATCTACTTGTAATATATATATATAAAGGGTCTGATTCTGACAAAATTTTCTTCAGCCATTCTCACACATTCTGGTTTTTGGTTTAGTTCTTATTTTTTTCTCACCACTGTATTCTTTTAAAGAATAGGAATATCATCACTGAAATCCTGATAGGCTGCTAACTCTTAAGAAATGTATTTGCAGGAGTTTGAAGAAGATTTGTCATCCCTCTGAAACTCAATACAGCTCAGCCTAATGTAGGTATCTGAAATAGGTCAAATGTGTCTACTTCTTATTACTAGTAATAAAGAAAGTTTAAAATTATGACCTCATATGTAGACAACAGCAGTGTAAATATTTATGGTTTAATAATATAGATCCTATACATTGTACTAGGTCCCATGTGTCCCTTTCACATAGACATCAGTACAAGTGCCATCAAGTTTTTTCTGACAGTATTTCCTCCACTTTGACTTTATTCTCTTCAACAATAACAAAAAGTTCTTATTTCTCAGGAAGAGAAGGACACATATGAACACAGAGTCAATACAATTCAAATGTTTTCTGTTGATCTTTTCACTATAATGCAACAGAAGATATAAGAGGAACAAACTGTACATCAAGAAAGACTTAGTTTCTTTTAAAGGTGCAATGTAAAGAAAGGGAGTCATTACAAGCCTTGGTGATACTCCCACCTTTTTTTAGACATAAAAAGCAAGATACCTGTTAAATAAAAGAAATTATGGTAATACATTTTATTGAATTTGTGAGTGCCACTTGTGCAAAAGCCCCATGATTCAGAGCTTAACTACCAAATAGCATAAATCTTTTCTTAAAATAAGTCCACCAGCATTTGCTCCTTATGTCACTGAATTATCAAGAAAAAAATTTTAGCACAGAGCTTCTATTTAGTCCCATTGTATTGGTATATTATGCTGAAAAGGAACAGCGATTATTTTTGATTACCTTTTCTCTTTCAAAACTCTGGAAGTTCAGATTTTGAACTTAAAAGCGTAATTAGAATGTAAGTTGAATGAGATTCATGAATATAGTTTTGGGTGTAATTGGCAATAGAGTTGAGTCTCTGTCTCATTTGGCCTTTTCACAGCTTTTTCCCGGGCATCATAGATTGCAATTCTACCCAAGCTGCACTCACATTCTGTTCTTGTGAGTGGAGGCACAGAGCCTGCAGTACCTCCCAAGAGGAGAGAATCGGCTTTGCAGAGACAGACTCAGCTTGCCCTGAGTTAATGCAGTGGTACAGTCTCTGGTCTAGGCCGTTTCGCTGTTGCAGATTCCTGGAGAATATCCTGAGGAAGTACTGCTGCTTGTTTGATCTCTTATGTTTTTCCTCAAGCACCCTTCATCCCTAATGAATGCCGTGGAAAGGACAAGCCTATGCTTGTCCTGAAAATGAACTGAAAGTCCTTATAAAAAAAACTGAGAACCACAGGAAACAGGGAAGACTAAGAAAAAAATCACAAATGAAATGTGATTAATATTCCTAAAAATATCAGAAAAATAGAGTGAAAGAGTTCAGCACAGGATTGGAGACCTGGTGACCACTGCTCACTCTGCTCTGGAGACAACAGAGCAGAACACCTTTTGCGTAGTGAGACTAGACAGACCTTTTGGCCTAACACAGAAAAGCCATCCTTTAGCTTTTGTGTTCTCAAATGATGAAACACTTTGTACACAGCTTTTTTATTGGGAAAATATATTACTAGTCAGTATTTCAGAAGTGATCAACATGGTTTTGCAGGCCCCTCAGGTATTTCTAGTGAGTCTGAATGTGTTATCAATACAGGGCTTTGCCTCTGAAATAAAAATGATGGTTTACACTTCGATGGAGCATTACCTTTCTTGAGAGAGAAAATAAGTGCATCAATAAAAAAAGAACAAACAGGTTACAATTCGAAAACTCTAGAGAAAAGCTATCTCTAGATAGGATGTATTTGATACATCAAACAACATTTTTAAATAGCAAATATTCACAACCCAAGACAACATCTTAAGGATTTGTACTGAGGTTTTAGGTGTTTGCAATAATATTTATAAAAGGGACTCACATAAATTGGGCAGCTAAGTAGATGAGAACTTCCTGTGTACTTGAGGTACCTGTGCTGTTTGTTCAGTCCTGCTAAATGTCAAGGTTTAAAGCTGCAGAGATAAATCACCCTTCATTTGGATGATTTAGCGGTGTCTATTGTGCACCTAAATACCTTCCAGGGAGCAGTAGTGCCACAGATTACCTTTCACTTTGTTTATGGAATTCAATAAAACAGGCTCCAAGTCTACTATGAGGTCCTTCTTGCACATCAAGGAGCTGGTGCAGAAGTAACTAGTACCAAAATAGAACTGGTAGTAGCTTTTTCTGCTGGCCAGGATCTCTGCATTTGGAAAAGTTTGGCTGCCCATAAATTATGCTGTTTAGCGTAAGCCAGGCACTTGTTTTTTATAGGTAGCGAAGGTCTGTTTGCTCTTTCATTACATGGAAAGTTCTTCAGAGCAGTCAGGCTGCTGCTTCTAGCTGTACTGTATATAGGGGTTGGGTTTTTTTATTTCCCCCCCCATAGTATTTAAAGGTTTTCTAAATCCATAATGTGTGTGCCACTGCAGTCTGAGGCATGGAATGACAAAATTCCAGACACTTATGTTTTTTTTCCCTATTAAATTGATGGGATTTTTTGGGGATTAGGTGTTCACACTTCAAAGAGAGATGTTCATAAAATTTCCTGCATGGTTCAATCTTTGTATGTACAACGTCCATTCAAACACTTTATACAACAACTGCACAACCACAATTTCTGCTGATTATAAGCCATTTTTGAGAGAAAAAAAATATTACTGATCTCAGAATCAACACAGTGTCTAGAATTTAGATAGCATAGTAAAGAATTAGCTAGTTTACTGGTAACTAATTTCAGCTCCACAGATGATGGTACTTCACAGAAGATAATATAAACATCTCTATAGATGTCATGTTCAGAGGTCAAGGCTATCCTGACTTTTTTCCAAGGTCATACAGTATCAGTGTTAAACACAAATAAATTCATACCTGTATAACATAGTAAAGCAGAGTTATGCCTAAAACACCAATTTAATTTTCAACCTGAACACCCTACATATCGTGACTGTCATGAAATGTGGAAGTTGTGTTCTTTTTACATAAGGAAGATTCCTGTATATTTCCATGCTGCTTGTAGGTGATTTATACCAAATGCACATGCAGGAGGTATTAACAACAGCAGCAATTTCCATGCATTATTGAAGACAGTCTGTTTGTTTTCCTAACAATATTCAGAATAAAAAGTTAGCAATAGGTAAGTGTGGAAATATTTTTTGCTGTGTTCTTTCTTACGCTTCTCAGCTTATAAACACGTAGGTTGATTGTTACGTGTTTGAACAAACACCACTGCCCAGTGATGCTGCATGAAAAGAGCTGCAGGGAAGTGATTTCTGTGTCCCGAGCATAGAAAATAAAGCAGATTTTTTTCATAAGCATTCTTGTGAATGAGATGATGCCTAATTTCAGAGGATCTGGATATCTGCTCACTGCTTTAAGTAAGTCCTTCCTGGAAATGGTGTTTTTAGGCTTGTAGTACTGAAGAGTTTGGTAGCATTTGCTCCCTATCCACAGTTGCTTTCATTTGCTACAAATTTTTGAGGCTTCTCTGAGACTGCTTAATTACTAGCTGTTTAAGCAACAACTTGCTTTCAAAAGCTCTACTGAGCTACCATGAAGAGGCATACTGAAGGGTTTTTTAAACCTCTTTTGACATGAGAATAACCAAGCTTCTTATCCAGGCTTCCACCTTCAGGAGAGGGAGAGGAAAGGAAAAGGGACAGGGAGAGCGAAAAGGAGAGGGAAACAAAAATGAAAAAGAAGGAAAAAGAAAACAGAATAATAATATAAATTATAAAAAATAAAAATATAAAGAAAATTAAAAATTAAAATTAAAAGTAAATACAAATAAAATTTAAAAAATAAAGAAAAATGGAAAATAAAAGGAAAATGGGGAAAAAATTAAAGTAAATTTCAGCATACAGCTTTTAGTAATGTGCCATGACTCACTTAGTGGAAAAAAGAGAAATGATCCACAGGAAGGTGCTCTGCATTGCTTCTCACTTATTATGGGCTCTGAAAAGCCATGATAAGTATACAAATATTCTTGGCATAGTGTCTCAAGTTCAGCACATAAAAGTGTCATTGATTCCTGGGAAAGGAACAGGAAAGCATCACAGGACCCTTCCCTTCCTTTTTTGTCTCTACCTTTTTAACTACTTCAAATGTTCTTTGTTTAAGTCATGTTAAGAATGTTCAAAATAGTTTTTTCTGTGTGATGATTTTACATTGGTGCCATTTCACCAACACTGTTTCTGACTTGATAAAAAAGGTTTCCCATTATCTGATCCATAATGGGAAATGTGTTTCCACTACTTACATCTCTTAAAGATTTCTGGGAAATGACTGAAATGATGATATAGACCAGGTCACAGTGGTACCTCTGAGACTGCCCTCAATTCAAAGATACTCAGTACTCTTCCATCAGTTAGAATCTCCCTAAGTAGAACAAGAAGAAGCAGGCCAATTACTGCAAACCATCTACTTTCAAGAGATGGGAAAGGAGGGCTCTTTTATGTGCACAGTGCTTTCTGGATCATTCACTATAACCAAATAATATTCTTAAATTTACAGTCAAATCTTCTTCAGTTGAATAAAATTATTATCATTACTGTATAACAGAAACAATTTCCTGTAAGAAGTACAGTAGCCAGTATAAAGTGTGACATGGGAATAGCTCTTGCAATGATGAAGAAAGAGTAACTAGCCACACTGGTTCTTTTTGGTATTTAGAGAGCCAGAGGTTATAAAACTCAGCAAAACAGTATTTCAGAGAAATGGAGACATCTGGTAAAACAGCAGAGCATAATTACCCTATCATCATTTATTGCAATTCACCTAAGGACAGTCAAGGGATTGTAGAGGAAGATAGCTCAATTTAAACTCATTTTATTGACATAGTCAAATATCCTCTTTCCCTGGTTAAATGCCCAAACACATAAGCTTAGTAGAGAATATTATGCAGAATCTGAACTGATGAAATACTTCCCCTAGAAGGTGAGGAAGTAGAGCTACTGTAATTTTTCCCTAACAACTATTTTGAATACCTGAGAGGAAAAATGTATTGTTTTTCATGAGATTTTGGAGTGAAATTGAGACTGTCAAAACATCATGTTTGTAAATGAACCATAGGCTCATCTTACAAGATACCGAGATCCTCCATCATGACTGGATATCCGTTTTCATTTTCTACTGTTTTCCATTGTTATTCTTTTATTATCTGTGTGATATCTTTCTTTCTAGAACCTTCTCAAAACCTTAACTGAAATACCAAAAGTCTGCTGACTTCCTTTGCTTTTTCACAGAAGTATTGCTTAATGTTGTAGAAATGGTGCCCATAGATTCATTCTGTGGGTATTTTGGTTTTGTTAAACTATTTTGGCTCATGTCTCAGTCCAGAATGACCAGTGGGTCCAGCAGTATTCTGAGGAGAAGAGTAGAGGCACAAGTAGTCCTTGAAAAAGAAAGGTGATATGCAAGCATCAATTTAGCGAAACAAGATATTAAAAGCAAGAAGATAATGTAAGGCTTTTCTGAGTATTACCTACATCTTATATGTGTGCTTATGAAATAAAATATGTGTTTAAACTGTTATATTTCACAGATATTTAACCTTATTACTAGATTATTAATGGCTTGATGTTCTTCTCTACCTGTATGGGCAGAGGGGAGCACACACAGGCTAAAATGGAAGAGGAAACACAGGGAAAAGAAAGTTAAATATTCATCCTTAAGTATTTTGGTCTTTAACTCTGAGGATTTAGTGTTTTCATGAGAGACAAAATGCAAAAATAAAGAATTTTCTTACAAGAAAGCTTTTAAAGAATGGGATTAAGTGTTAACTTACTTGCATGCACACATCAGTGTTGACTGTATGCAGTGAGAATGAGAGGATCCCTGTAGGACTACAAGCACCTTTGTTTAATGACTGCTCAGTTTTGGTTTTCTGAGTATACTTAGATGTACGTTAGTGGAGTAGATTTTTAGCCCATTAGCAATACTAATTTTTTCTATAGTAATGTTTTTTATCTCTCCTCTCTGCCAAGTATTGAATGTATTTATTCCTCAGATGATGGTGAACAGTGTAAAAAATAGTTTAATGCATAGGCACCATTTTTTTCTTGAATGGTCACCTTTAACAAATGGTAATGAGGTACACAAAGCTTGTATTTAAGCAGTCAGGGAAACCTCCACTTTTCCCCAGTTTTATTACTACAGATTTCTGGCAACCTGATTTCTTTGATTGTTGGTAGAGGTGTAATCTTCAGACACTTTCTAAAACTGAAAATAATTATTAGTTCCAGAGAATAAAATGCAGAAGTGACTTGCTATAGTTTTGAAATCTACCCACTCCCCCAGGGCATTATAGCCACAATAAACATGTTTTCAAGATCTAGTCAGTGCATCGTTATTAAAAGAAAGAGGTCACACATAATAGCATCACTCCTGTGACTCAGGTAAAATAAATATACTGCTGTGATGTCCCTACTTTTAAATGCCAAATGGTGCTTGTTCATGAAGAATTGTGAGAATAGTTATGTCAGCCATTGATGTCATTGGTAGCGATAATCAGATCCTATGAATTTCTACACATTTTATAAAACAAAATGTTTTGTAATCATTGTCTCTGACTATTTTCTTTTACACTCACTATACCAATGAAACTAGGAAACAAGTTTTTAATGAAATGCAAATGTGATGTGGCATTTCTTATGTGTGTAAGTAATTGTTATATATTGTATTGTAACCCTTTCCATTTACATTTCTGATTGCCCCAAATATCTCTTATGGATTTTTAAGGAATTTCAGATGCAGGATTTCCGTCAACAAAGATTCTGTGCATTTCTAAGGAAAAAGGGGGAAAAGAAAAAACTAAAAAGGTTCTTTTCCAGCTTCTGCTCACATCCCAAGCTTGCTGCTCCTAGAAAACATTAAATTCCTACTTCATCATGAGAGAAGAGCTCTTTCAGACAGAGCAGTAAATATATGAATTCTTATTTTGTTTAGAAAGAATAGCTGTGAAGGGTAACCTTGGCTAAAGGTCAACCTCCAACCCAACTTCTCACTAGCTCCTCCTCCCCAACAGGACAGGAAGAAAATCGATGGAGATTATCATAATGGCAAAACAGACCAGACTTGGGGAGAAATAAATTTAGTTTATTACTAATTAGAATAGATTTGGTTAGTTAGAAACAAAAGGAACACCGTTCCCTCAAACCCCTCCCCTTCCACGCTCGGCTTCACTCTCAGCTCCTGACTCCTCTACCTCAGGGAAACAAGAGAGCTCTGGCTCATATCCTTTGGTTTTTTTCACACACTGTAGTCTGCTGCTGTTTCTACTTTTTCAGCAGCAATTCTCTCCTTTATGGCAGCTCTCAATATTACTGAGTGCATTAAGGATCCCATTTTTCTCTAGTGTCATTTCTGAAACACCCTCCATGTGTTCCGTGTTTATTTAACAAGACCCCCACTGCATTCTTCACATCAGCAATTTACTTTGCTGAGGGAAGCAAAGAGAATCAGCATTCTTATTCAGCAAATCACGAAAACAACCTTAAACTCACTGCAACAAGTGTAGGATCAGCTTTACAGCTCATACAGACATACAGCCATTGCAAAAAGTACTTACCAGCAATTCCATCTAATAATTAATTGTAATTAAATTCTGGCTTAATCCAAGACAAGATCTCCCTGCAACAGTAGAAGTTTTTCCAACATAAGACTCAACTACTTTATTCCAGTTCCTAATCATCCTCACCATTAAACATATACTCCTAATTTCTGCTTCAACTTTATCTATTTCTATTCCAATTTATAGCAATTGTTTTCTGCTATTCTTTGTCCTCACATTCTATAGAGCACTTTAATGTGCTTGAGTTTATAAATCCTGGGATTACATTTACTCATTGTACTACTGCATTATGCTGCTTATAATAACTCCTGTTTAGAGTTATTATTTTCCAGAAGACAGTCCTCCCTTTGGTTGACAGGTCCTGCATTCTTTGCTGGAACTGTATTAAAACACATTTTATAGGAATGTGTCCAATGAGCCAAATGGTACAGACTGTACTCAGTGATTGCTCCTTCCTTGTTTATGGCTCTGCCAATGCTTTCATCATCCTCAGATTTGTTCACCACTTGTTTTATATTTAGGTCCACTACCTTGCTGATATGCTGCATGTACTAAAAGCACACCCTTCCAGTCACCATGTCCCAGCGACTGCTGTTTTTGCTGTTGGTCAATTAGTTGTTAACCCTTTAGTATGGAATCCATTGTTACCCACTGGTGGGCATTTTCTTCCTTTATCTCTCTCTTTTTCCTAAGAAAGAGTAGTATTGATACAGAATTAGTCTGTATCAATAATTCTGTAATGACTCTGAGACCCTACCAAGTTTCAACCAGATCAAAGAGGCAGGGAGAGCCCTGACTAATTTCCTCCATGTTTTATCATTATAGTCAATTAGATATGAAAGAAACATCTTTTATGCTCTGTAATGAGAGTAAAGGTAAGAAGTGCACACTTTATCAGGTCCAGAGCCTCCACAGGGTGAGGTTAAGAATGATATCTGTGATGGTGCTTGTGGACTTCCTTGCTGGTAAGAAGGCCCTTCCCTGACAGGTGAATGCAACTTACTTAACTGTGGACTTTTCCAGCCTCCTATTTTCATGGTTGGTGAAAAGAGAAAATTTTGTTTTCTTTCCAGACTCCACTCTGGTTTTATGTGGATTTATGTAAATATATAGCTGTTGTGACTGTGACACAAAGATCTCCGCTAAGAATGCATACAAATTTCTGATGGAAGGAAAGATTTTGCCTACAAGTTGTGGCAATCCATGCTGTCCATTTTCCTTCTTTCTTTTTATTCTTCACTCGCTTGTTCCTGAATCACCTCTCCTTTCACTTTTTGATTTCTGAGAAACTGTTAGCACATATCCAGTTTTTTGTATGTTCTCTCATGATTAAAAAATTGTTTAAAGAAAAATATTTACCAGAGCAGAAATCTCGGTCAGCGCTTTCAGGAATCTGTTGACATCAGATATCCATGACCTGATTTCAAAATACATCTGATGTATGTCATTTATCATCCTCCTTGGTTACTAATAACTGCAATTCCTTGAGCCTTATGTGATGCAACAGCTAATTCTTTTTTTAGATAATGCATAATTATTCAATGAACAAATATACCTCTCTCTTTAAAATCAGCACAGAAGCACCTGCAATTAATTAAATTATGCCTGCAACATCAGAAACCAGCCTGAATCTTACAAAATCTGAAGACTCACCATGACATCAAAAACTGACATGTTTGTTTTAGCTTGCCAGCTCTTTCAAATCATACTGCCCCACAGCTGATCAGTAGTGACACAACTGATGAAACAAGTAAAGAATCGAAGAGACTGTACACCAAAACCTCTCCTTAAAGGCACTTCTGCTATTGGTTAAAAAAAACAGTGGATCCATGCAAAATGACTGAATATAAAGAATAATGTCCACAAAACTTGGAATGTTGCCTGTTGTATTTTTCTGTTTCAGATTTTTCTAGTGCTACTTGGGAATTTTGAAAAGACTTAGCCTGTCTTGCAAATATGCAGAGAGGGAAAGGAGAACTGGAAATACACCCTCAAACCATGATTAGTTGTTATCATGTGTGGCTAGTTTAAAAATGCAAAATTCATATCTACAGTCAAATGAATCATCAGTGCTTTTTTTATTTCCACTTTTGAAAATAAACATGCATAGCATTCAGAGAAAATAACAAAATAAATTGATTCTATACATGCTAAAGGTAATCAGAAAAGAAATCATTATCACTCCAAGGAAAGTAAATAGAAACATCTGGATTATATTAATATTAGCACTAGCTTTAGTGAAATATAGCTACAGTACTGTTGACAAAGCAGAGTACCAACTGAGAGCCCTGGGTACTGTAAAAACCCTGGACTAAGGATCAAAGAATGCCTTCTGGCTTATGCTATTGGAGATATTCTTTTGGTCTGGAGGTGCACTGCATCTATAAAGCAAGACCCTTTAATATAAACTCTTTTAGTTACTTTTTATCTTGATGCATGTTAAGTTTTTCTTCTAAGTGTGGTCAGTGCAAGATGTGTTGAAGTGAATTGTGAAAAGCTTCAGGCAGAAAGAAAGTTGCTTTTGTCTATAGATATGTCCTATGGCTATCCTTGTAAAGGCAACTTGCCTCAAATTTTAAAATATATTTTAAAGACCATGGAGTCATGGATTTTAAACCAAGAGAAATATGTATATTTATATGTTTACCCATATATCACCTATATCGTATCTCTAGATACATCTAAATGTACATTATTTATGTTATTTATAGATATAAAATTATATAGCTCTCTATATATCCTTTACAACATTTTATATACACAAAGTTATCTCCATATAGTTATAGATATTTATATGTATAAAAAGTTAAAACTTTCTCGTAGTCTGCAAAAGCCTTATGTGTATCAGTATAACAGAAGCTGCAAAATTTCTGAAAATTTTTCTCATGCTACAGAAAAACTGCTCTCCTTTCCTTCTTTACACACACCAAAATCTCCCCACTTCATCTCCCACATTATCTCTTTAGGGAAAATATTTCAAATAGTTTAAGACAAAATCTTTTTGTGAAATTATTGCTGGTTTAATATATAATACATATCATCTCGATGATATATTAATATAGTATATAAAATATCTAATATATGTGGCAGAACAGATTTTAACCCATACCTCCTGTGTCAAACTACCTTCCATAATCTTTTTCCTGCACACCATGATTCCTTTTTCCCCATTACTTCCCCATTTTTTCACTGTTACCTCCTTTGCTGTGCCAGATCTGTCAGGTTTCCGTCCCATTCAGGTCTTGATGAGTAAGAAGCCAGTGGCTCAGTAAGGCTCATTTTATTAGCTGCAGCAATACTGGGATGCAGGAGTAGCCCCCAAGAGAACTTCAGGGTAGAATTGTCAATCGTACATTATTTAACTGCTGGAGTACTCCCAGGTCCAGCTCTCGACATCCTGTTTTGGGCTGAGGAGCATAAGCTTGAAAATAGTAAAGATATAGGACAAATACTATTGGAATATTTAATCCAATCCTCCACACTAAACATCATGCAACAATGACTTTGATGTTGAGCAGTGACGACTATGATATGATTTTTTTAAAGACTTGACACCTGCAGTTTGTCATGAAGCCCGAGCAATTATCTCATTTACAAGATTCAGGCAACAGATTTCAAGACAAGGATCATCTTGAGGAGAAAAACGTATATTTCTTTGTATTTTATATAAATATATATTTGCAGTGTAGCATAATGGTGTTCCACACAGGAAAAAAAAGAAGTATTTTAACAAGTGATTCAGTTTAATAAAAGCAATACTATATAGCTGCAGGGACTATTCTTTGCGAGGCTTAGCTCTAATGAAGTCCTTTTCCTAGACTGTGGCAGTGCTAATCATTTTATGAGTCACTGTGACAAGATTTTTCTCTTGTCAGTGATTCACTGCTTCGTTCTGCTGAAATCTCTCAGAGGTTTGACCAGTCCCAGTGGACTCCAACTCCATTTCTCTGCTCTCAGTGTTTCCTCCTTTGCCTGTTGAAGTTCTAGCTTTGCCCAGTGCTCAGTTTACATCTATACAACATACGCCTATCATATTCATAGAGATCCAGACTACACCTAAGGAAAGCAGTGGAAGTACTGGAAATAGTTTAACTTCAAAATAAATAACAATGTTCAGGTTACTTTGAAGTGCTAAGCACCTCAATTACCTTATTACTTGTCAAGTGAAAGCATATTTGCAAGCTGGCTATATATATAGTACATATATTTGGTATGACTGCAAGTATCTGTGTCTAAATTATTGGAAATCTGTGGGATTTCCTCTTTGGGGGTCCATCTAGGGGTGCCTTAATGGCTGGGCAGCGTGGAGAAAAGACAGATGGGCATGTGCCACATGCTGACCTGTGTGACCATGGGAACAGTCACACCGACAAAATCTTAACAATACCGGGAGCTGATTTCCCACAAGGACCCTGTTATAACACAGAACATCAGTATGTTTATAGCTTCACACAGACCACAGTGGAGAATTATGTGTCTGATTAATCATGTTTAATTACCAGCTCTTATTAGGCTCACATCCATTTTGGACACCATGCCGAAATACAGCAGAGCCATCACCACCCGCTGTGCGAACAGAAGTGGCACTTGGGTGTGTGTGGCTCTTCTGACTCCTTTTGTCTGGAAGCTGCAATCAAAAACTGCGGTATTGTCATCCAGAAACCGTAAAACACTTAATGTGCTTTCATCTTGGTTTACATAAACCTCATTTCAACACTGACATTTCAGGCTACCTGACGTAGTGCTCCATGTGGAACTTGGCTCTGTGTTCCAGGAAGACTTTTTGGATAGCTGTCTTGGGGAGGTTTTTGCAGTTTATAAATACAGATACCTTGGCAAGAATGTTTTCAGTATATTAATCTTTAAAATCACATAAATAAAAATTATATGCAAGGACACATACTGCTATATTGTATCAAAGTTAATTTGGTAATACAAACTTACCTACCCGAAAGTTGGAAACTTTTTACAGGTATTTTCCTTATGGTTCTCAACATATATCTTTGTTCCCAATAGTGTTAGACTATATATATAATGTGTAAACCAGCTTGCCTATCATCCCATCTACCTCCAAAGTCTCCTATTCTATTTTTACAGCACACAGAAAAATAGCAGCCATAGAGATAAAAACATGCCCTCATGCACTTTTACAACTATTGCACTTAAACCTGCTTAGCAGAATTCTATAAAAAAAAATCTACATGTAAATACCCTGATAAAGGAATTATTTTTAAATTTAAAGAAAAAACATTAAGAACAGAGCATCTGCTGTGGATGTGCTTCTAAAATCTCCATTTGGCATATTCATCTGCAGAATTACACTACCAGGATTTTTAGCAGGATTTGTTTAGAAAGACTCTAGTACCTTGCATGCCATAAAAATGATATAGATTATTAAAATGAATTAATTATTAAATTATATGTTAATGCCCCAATAAATGTGGAGCATTCAGAAGTTCCTGTCTCAGAACATCAGAACAAAGTGTCACCTTTTTTTCTTTTTGTTACTATGCAGCCTCACTATCTGTTTTACAAAACCATCCTCTCTCTGGCACTAAATGTAATTAAGGACCTTTTCAAAATAATGATTTAATGATCTACTTTTCTGGTTTTTTTTCCCCAAAGTGTACCCAAACCAATAGAGCATCTGCCTCGCTTATAAAAGGCCCAGACTGCTATTTTATATCAACACATCATTGCAGCTGTCAGTGCTTCACCTGGATGATATGTATTCAGGTAACAACATGAATTAAGAACTAATCCGTTAAAAGTTGGACTTTTATTTTTCCTGCGTTGACGTTATATAACAATTGACAAAAGTGACTTGAGGGAAAGAGAGCTTTGGCAAGAGAGTTCAGACTCCACGGACCTGCATTCTGATCCTGAATTGTGAAAAAGTGAATACTGTGAACCCTTTGCAGAGGATCTCACATAACTTCATGTTTCATTTTCCTCATGGAAACCCTCACAAATGCACTGAGGTTTTTACAACCTTCCATCCAGTCTTTGGTTAAGTGTATTTGCCTAGGGCCTTTGCCCCAAAATAAGAAAATTTGTGGCTAAGTTCTTAACTCTGTTTTGGTCTCTTGACCACTTTTGTTTAAAAAACAAGTTTGAAAACAGATGAATCACACCAAATAGAAGCCCCACATAGAAATGTTGGAACATTACATGCCATTCCTTTCAGCACAGAGGAAATATTGATGCTGCCCTGGAGAAAGGAGAAACTTATCCAGAATATTTTTGTCATTTTATTCCTAATCACCTTTGACTTAGCATATGACTCGGAAAGAACTTGCAGCTCAGGACTTGCCTAGCAGCCCCAGTCTTGTACCAAAGTAGGTGACTTCCTGGGTAGAAAAATTGCAAAGGGGTTCTCCTCAGGTCTCCTTGTTGGACTGTTGTATCTTCATTTTAGACAGGTTGAGTTGAAATCCAGATTTGTTGATGGCCCCATGGCTGCCATGAAATGGGTTGGCTCAGGGGGATGATAACTTCAGCCACAGGCTGTGCTCTGTGATACATGTTTGCAGCAAGAACAGATCCCCTTCAAAGAGGCTGTAGCTGACTGCCTTCTGTTTGGTCTTGCGGAGTGGACAGGGACTGAAGGTCTGACTTGAACTGTGAGAGCAGGGCCCAGATTTGAAGGTCATGTGGGTTTGGAGTGCTTCAAGAGCTGTAGGTGAATATGGTGAGAATTCTTAGAAGAATAGATGAGCTTCATCTTGTTCTGGAGAGCAAAATAATCAGTTTCTGAATAAATGGAGGTGGAGGTAATGGGTCTATGCAACAGATTTTTTCTTTGCCCACCAGCAAATCACTTCATCTTTTTTTCTGTAGTTAAATGGATTTAACTGCTCACAGTGAACAGACGGGACTGTTTTATGTTTTCTGAAGAATTTCATGCAAGCTGCCAGTTCTTTCATTTTACTCATTTTTGAGCACCTTCTGACTGTAAACCTGGCTAAGCTGTGCTGATTTCTAATTGATGATGCCAAAGTTGATCCCAAAGAAAGAGTCAAGATTTCTTCAATCTTTTTTCAGAGAGGGAGCATCTTGGAGGGAAGCAGGCCATGATAGAAATGTTTGATGGGCAGATGGGAAAAAAAGGAGAAAGCATGTTCACATGCTTCTCAGCTTTCTGCTGGGGAGATTCATCATCAAGAGCAGGAGTAGAACAGTGAGGATAATCCCCTCATTCCTGATTTGTCTCCAAAGTCTCATTCTTTCTGTGGATCAACTTGGTCACTACTCCTGGCTCTTGTCAGTGCTGCTTCTCAGCCTGCTTTCTATGTCTTCCAAGAAGTTTCTATAGCTGGAGCATCAACCTTGCAGTAGCTGCTGTCTGAGACAGCACAACAGAAAGAACTTAGTAACATCTGGTAAGAAGAACAAGGTTTTGGCACAGCCTCTACCTTCATGCCTCAACAGACATCCTTGTTCCTTTAGCACCTGTTCCTCAGCTGCTGCTTTAGCCTGATAAGTATTTCACATACATGACTTTAAAGCCTAATACAAATCCAAGGTCAACAAGACAGTGACTTATAAAAACACAGCTGAAACATGAAGAGAAAGGCAGCTCATCTGGAGAAATGAGACATATAGAAGGAGACGGCAGGGGCGGGGGGGAGGGGAGGTTATATTCCTTATGATAATGTCAAGTTCTGCCAACAAAACTCCAGGAGGCAAACTGAAGAGGCTTTAATAGAGACACTAGTGAAAAAGAAATGTCATGACCTAAGGATCCAGGGGAATAGAAGAAGAGGAACATTGTCCTCTTTATGCCTCCTGTAAAGAAGAGAATACTTTTGGGGGTGGCTTTTACAACTGGTAAAAAACACAGCTTATGTAAAAAAAAAAAAGGCAAAAAGTCTTCTAAACATTCTGACTACTTAAGGCTGGATGATCCAGATCCTGGAGCTAGTTTCATGCACTGATATGTGATGCCAGCAATGTGAGTTGAACAATGCAGTATGAGATTTAAACATTATCTTATTTTAGAAAATTTTACATGTCTCTTGAAATTCTCCAGTATACCGAAAAATTGCCTAATTCATTAATATTAAAGAAATATATATCTGAAATGCAAACCCATCAAATATTAGATAAAAATATTAATTCATTTCAGCTACCTTGCAGATGAAGTGCAAGACTTAAATCATTGGTTTCATTCATGCCAATAGGTTTTCAAAGAGAAATTATGGCCTTTAATAAAATAATGTGATACCTAACTCTCATATGGTGCTTTTTTCAACTGTACGTGTCAGAATGCTTTAGAAAGGAAGTCAGCATCATTAAAATTAATGAGCAGGTTTAGAAATGAGTGACTAAGGTACCCCATATTCAGAAATGTTTGCAAAATTGGTTGCGTGCCTGCATCTAGACAGAACACTAAGTTTAAAGCACAAAACTATTGCTTGTTTTCCAAAACATACAATGATGTGGTGGGTGAGTGGGCAAAAACATAATTTCCACCAAATATCTCTTTTCATAAGATACTACTGGGCCCACCAGTGATTTCTAGAATAACTACTTTTTTAGCATCTCTGCAGTTGACTTTTTATTCTTTAATTCTCTCTGAATGACTTTGCTGTCTGTCCTCTTTCAGAGGAGCTGGGTAACTGTTAGGAAAAACAACAAAATAGGATCATACCAATATATTTAAGCATACTAAAATAATACCTGGAAAACAATGTCCTTTATCTTCCCATGCACTCAACTGCCAGCCCTCTGTATGTGGGGCAAAGAGTCACAGTAAGTCTTATAAAAATGTCTTTCTCTTGAGGTATTTGTAGAACTATGACAATTATTTTTGCCAACTTCTTAAAAAAGAAAAAAAGAGGGTTGCTGCAGTGCACATGAACATGCATGTCTTCATCCATGCAGATTTCCACACAAGTATGCTATCCTTTCTTTTAATATTTTCCAAGTTTGAAAACATAAGAAGGCATCCACTGTGTAGATAACCCATTACTGGTCCTTCAAGATTCTGAGTTACTTTCACAGGGTTACTTTCACAGAGTTCAAATGAGCATATCCCTTACATCAACAATTTTTTTTCTTTACATTGCAAATTTTCCTGGCAAGAAAAGGGGGAGTGCTTCATAAGATTTATGACAAAGGAAAGGAAACAAACACAAATATTTTCTATGTCTAATTTACTTTTACAGAAATAAAATTAATATAAGTATCTGCTATGTTCCATGTCAATAAACTAAAGCTTTAAATTCGATAAGCCAGTCCTTACTGTAAGCAAGAGCTATGTCAACAGTTCATTCTCCCTTGAATTCCTTTTGAATAAAATGCATTATTGAAGCTTATAGTACCTGGTGCTTGAGAAAGAAAGAAAGGAAAAAGGAAAGAGAAGTAAGTTACTATGATGAAAAAAATCTTACTTTTAAAATCAAAATTTACCCACATTAATCAATGTCATTGAAGTTCAGCATGCTTTAAGGTATAAGTTCTTGAAAGGTGCTTTTAAGATGCAAAGAAAGGTGTAGCTAGATAACCTAAAGAACAAAAGAAGAGGGCAGACAATTGTCATGGGACCTGTCAGACTATTAATGATTTTAATGGAAATTAATTTTATATGAATCTTCAAAAAAGTCTTTGAGTACCTTTAAAGGTAATATTTGTCGTTAGTAACTTTTCTTACATTCCTCCCTTCCCCATAATGCAATAATAGGAGTTGAGATGGAATCCCTTAATCATATACTGCCTAACAATTCCCTTCTTGCTGATTATGAAAAATGAGAGGGCAATTCCAGTCAATTAATCTCTAGCTCACTTTTAGGGTCATATTAAGAATGTGAACAAACTCTAAATATTCAAAGATGTTGTTTGTCAACAGCAGGGTACTTGGCTAGAAATGCACATGTTTTTCACATGATTACAAATCCTCAGTTACAGTGATAAAAGACTCAGAAAGCTCTGAAAGACAGAGGGCACATTTTCATCAGACTGAATTTTTAACCTTATTTCTGTCATTTATGTTACTGAATGATCCAGCCATGTAAATTATACTGCAGTTTCCTTTATCATTTTACAACATAGAGACACTGTAGAGATTGAAATCATAAACATACTGGGTAATATCATCTAAACCTGCCCCTCAGCAATACATTTTTTCCAAATGTCCAAGGATACCAACTCAGCATTACAATAACTTTGCTCCCTCTCTAACCTCAAAAGTCTCAAATCAAATAAAAATTCTCTAATATCCTTTGATTGTGAGTTTTTTTGGTTGGGTTTTGTCATTAAATTTCCTCCATATATAAGTCGAAGGGTCCCCCTGAATTCCATTACAGTGACTAATTATGACAACAACAATCAATAAAAATCCAACAAAACAGGAATTACAGTAATACAATTAGAGATGGAAAATCACTCCTGGGTTTCAATCCTTCTTGTATTAAAGCAAAAAGCTTCTGTATTTTTACTCACTTCACTTTCTTCGGAGTATAAAGTTACAGAAAACAGTATATTGCACACAGAAAAGAAGAGGACCTAAACATCTCACAGTGATGATGAGCAACGAGCTCAAGCTGAAACATAGGAAGTTCCATTCTAAACTTCTTTTTGGTGAGGGTGACGGAGCCCTGGAACAGGCTGCCCAGGGAGGTCGTGGAGTCCCCTTCTCTGGAAGTTTTCAAGACCCACCTGGATGCATTCCTGAATGATGTGCTCTAGGCATTCCTGCTTTAGCAGGGGAGTTGCACGAGATGATCTCTAGAAGTCCCTTCCAACTCTGACAATTCCGTGATTCCATGATTACCTGTGTGGTTGTACTGTTCTCAAACAAATATAATTCTCAAATAAGTACAATCAGATACAGGCGTATAGATCTATAGCTGCATTTGTTTGACAAATACATGCCCAACCTGCTTACAGTATGAGAAGATTTGAAATTATTTTGCTATACTCAACAAAACACCAAACTTATTGCCATGATAATTACAAACACATTTATTATCAGCTTGAAATGAAAAGGTGAGCTTGTGCCTGTCTCTGAATGATGGTGTGGGTCCACCACCAGAAGATGGGGTAGGACAGGCAATGTGTTATCACTCAATAGATGAAGTATGAGGGTGCATGACTTACCTTGTGCTCTTGCCTCCTGAGCCAAGGGCATATTTCAGGAAGATAAAGCCAAGAAAAATTAAGTAATTGACTGCCTTCAGAATGACTAAGAACTGAAAATCTCTATCCTGGCAGATAGGCCTGAAGAGGAATAAATGGCCACTGTGGATTTTTGTGATAAGGACTTTATGTCAATGACTTCGCTACTGGTTTGCACAGAGCTAGAGTGGAGTGATTTTAAAAGCCCATGAATATATCTGTTATAACACCCAAGTCAGTTACAGCTTTAACTCATTTCAGAAAGCTGACTGTAGATGGTGTGTGCTCAGGTACCTCTGAGTGAATACAACTGGTTTTGGCATCATGACAGCTAGACATGGAACAAACCCTAATCACATTCAGCCAACAAGTTGATCCCAAGTAATGAAGTGCACAGAGCAAGGCAATCCGGCCAGTCATCATTAATGTCAATCAGCTAAAGTGAGCCTCCATAATCATGCTCAGACACAATAAAAAAGACACAATTTCATATTCCAGTGAAACGCAGACCCAAAGGCTACCTTTGCACATAAAAATGTAAGTATTACAAAGAGTAAAATAATGTAGCTGCTAAGTTTGTTGAAGCACAATCATCTACTACCACAGATCCCTCCTTTGACTGCGTGATGTGCAGTGGAGGCTGACAGGACATGATACGCTTGAATCTTACTCCTATGAGTTCACTCTTCCTTATCGCTAAAGAAATTTTCATATATAACATTTGATGAGAGGTTTTAGGATTCACAGATGTTTTCTTTATCTCAGAAACTGAAAAGTTTTATTTCCTCTTCCATAATTTATTGTTGATCCTACCAACTTAGGATCGCTCTTTCTTAAAGATGGATGACAATTATTGAAAGAGAACTAAATAGCGGCCAAAGAAGTTTTCCCCCTAGTTAAAGCACAAGTACTTCAGCTCCAGAAATAAAAGAAGTGTTTAGGATAAAGTAGAATTTGGTTCCTCTCTTGACTTAGTCATAATTTTCTACTGCTTGCATGGATTTGTTCAGCATCTTTAATTAAAACAAAATTAAAATTCCCACTTTGTTCTCTGCCTCACTTTGTCTATTGTATACATGGAATAAATTAAAAGAATTAAGCCATTGAGGCACATTCAAAATATACATATTTTAAAAATCTTCTGATGAAACTGTTGCTACCTGGAACACCACTAATATTTTAAGTTTATTTATTCATGGTTGGTTAGTTTTTGAATCAATAGAGCTCTAATGTCTAGGCATAGTTCATGTGAGTTGAAGTCAGAAGCATTAGCATTTTCCTAGAACAAAACATGTAGATTTCAATTTTAATTCCACTACTATTCTCTATTTTAATTATTCATTTCTAATTTAGATAGCTATAGCTATAGGAAGAACCTTTTCTCAGAAGAGACCCATAGAAAGAAAAAAAAAATCGTGTCTAATCACTTCCAGTTAAAATTTTCAAAATTTTTGTTCATTGAAAAATCAATATAGTGCATAAGTATCGTATTGCTTTCTGGAAGAGCTGAGTTTCAAGCCTAGACATATCTCCCGCAAAGGAGAAACTGCAGTAATTTTTTCACAAAAGATACTGTAAGAAGATGATGCAGTTACTAAGGAGCCAATTTTAGTAATGTAAAAACAAATGTTGGAGGAATTACAGGACTGTAATATGAAAGCCATTTTTAGGCCTGATAATAATTTCTGTCAGAGTAAGCTCTGATATGAAAAGGAAACTCATTGATTATTATTGTTGATTATTATATTCTAGCATTAATTGATGAAGAATTGAGCTGCTATTGCTTGGGTTATAATATTGGTATCATGAAGTCTTAGTTCAAGTACAAATTGTGGACATTTTCAAAATTAAAATGTCAATATTGTCTCATCCAAACTTTGGTTTTAAATCTGCAGACTACATTTCTGTGAAATTCAAGATAAATGATGCAGGAATTTACTATCTTTCAAGAATCCGGAATAGGAATAACCTAAGGTTAGGCCAATGTCCTTATGTTCATTCAAACCACTTGGTAAATCAAGATTTTAGGGTTCCACTAAGTAGATCTTTTAGTACAATTATTGTGATAGTTTTGAGATGGTTGTGAAATTCTCAAGCGCGGCCTCTACATCAGTTTTACTCAAAACATTCCTATTATTGTATCTGAATTCCTCACAATCTTCAGCATACAGTAGAATGATAAAAAGGTGTAGAAGAGGACTTAAGATGTCACTTAGACTACTCCATTACAAAGACTGGATGTGCTGTGTATATGTTATTTCTTACACATTTTGGTTTAATAGTTTTAGTTATGGAACTTTCTCATCCGTCCTAAGCAATTGATTCAAGTATTTAACTGCCCTTAGACTTAAAAGGTTTTTTTTTACTGCCTAGATGAAAAGTACTTCATAAATTCACTTGTTCTTTTCTTCTATCTGGTGATCACAGAGAACAGATTTTTTTTTCTCTTTATGCCATTTTTTCCCATATTTGAAGGCATTTCTTCCTGAGACTGAAAAAATTCAGTTCTTTTATGCTGTATTCAGGTCAAGTTCTTTAACCCTGTGGTCAGACTTACTGCTCTTCTGTGAACGATCCTCGAGGGCAGTGTCTTGAAATAAATATAGCTGAGGTCTGTCCCTTGACAGAATGAATGACTGCATGTATTTGACGTTATATGAACGTCAACAGCAGACTTTTTCCTTTTTTTTTTTTTTTTCCTGCAGTATGGTGTTATAGTCACTTGCCCACAGTCACATTTGCATCCTGCATGCTTACTAGGTAAGCTGTACCAATGTGCAATGGAATCGAAGTCAAGGATATCTCTTAACCCTGTGCTCTGATGGAAAAAGATCTCCAGTAATGATGAGTCACCACTGAGTACATAAATTTGAGTCCCTGCTCAAACACCTGTAATTAAACCACAGAATTACTATCCTTGTGCCCATTCTTCTTGTGGATCTGTGAAGGTTCTTGCTTCCCCTCTTCAGGAGTTACCTATAAAATGCTGAATATGATGTGACCTCTTTATACCATTTTTTCTGTATTTGAAGGCACAACTCTATGATTTTATATACAAGTTACCATCTTCTTTAATATTTTTTCTTTTATCCTGTCTTTACTGTGTCCTAGATCATGTGCTGGAGGAGGGACTTAGCATCAAGTTTCTAATAATCTTCTCCAGACAATGGCCTGTCTGACTTTCCAGAAGAGGACCACGCTGCTTATAAGTCAGGATCAAGAATGAACTTTTAAAGTAAAGGAAAGCCAACGTGTGTTGAATAGCATACAAGTTTCTAGGACCCATCTACTGTGGATAAAGTCAGTAAAAGTCTATGTTCTTAAAGAAACAATGGGACCAATAATGACTGTAGTAGAACTCCAGAGGAGAATCACAGAATCACAGAATCTTAGTGGTTGGAAGGGACCTTTGAGATCATCCAACCCCCGCCTCTCTACAGTTTCCTTTCAGGTAGTTG
>BJBW01006222.1:0-74021 GCA_004320125.1 Scolopax mira
GTCTATAGCAGACTCCCACAGCAATATCACCTTTGTTTGCTCTTACCCTAATCCAAATAGTCTTGACCCTGTTATCACTATATGCATGTAAAATGTTCTGATAAGAAAGCAGAAGTTGAAACTAAAGTGTAGATAGTCCCAGCTAATAATCTTTAATATCCCAATTACCTTTAGTGCAATGGACATTTGGATGATTTTCCCTGCTATCACAGCTGCAAGTTCTGCATTCTTATTAATTATTCCAAACTCTATAAATTTGTTTCCAGTAGGCGAAGTTATGTTTGATTTTTTGTGTTTCAAATGTGTTCTCCTTCTCTCTCCCTTAATAATATTCATATTGGTGGAAGGATTCTCCTTTGGGCTGAACAGTACATTTTTGATGCATTTTCTTCCACTGTTTTGACAGGAGGGAAAGGATTCATGTTCACAGTTTCTGACATTCAAGCTGCAGTTGTTCGCTACCATCACGATGACAGTGATTCTACTAAAGACTTTGTGGTATTTAGGATTTTCGATGGCCTCCACAGTATTCGCCATAAGTTTCCAATCAATATCCTCCCTAAAGATGACAGCCCTCCATTTCTTATCAGCAATGTGATCATTGAAGTTCATGAAGGACAGACAATCCTGATTGAGGGCTCCATGCTTCGTGCTTCTGACATGGATTCCAGTGATGATTACATACTATTCAATATTACCAAGCCACCACAGGCTGGAGAAATCATGAAGAAACCAGGACCAAACTTGATAGGTAATGAAACATACCCACAATAGCCTGCTTTTCTTTGTCCTCATGTTTTAACCACATTAAATGTTACAATTAGACAACTTATTTTGTCTCAGGTCAAATCATGACAAATTTGGACTTCTTTCATTATAGTGTAAACCCCCCATCACTAATTAGTATTGGTCTCCACGCCAGGATAGCTATACTTGTGAATACAATTTATCCCACAATCCTTCCATTCCCCTAGAGTCTATTCCCCTACTGCATCTCTCTACTCCAGAAAAGTTGGGCTAGACAGGAGTTATTTGATCTGCAAGGATCCCTAACAAGTTCAAAGCTAGTAAATGACGCTAATGATGCTAAAAGAGGAAGAAAGCTCTCCCTACATTTAACTGAACTCATAAACCTCTGTGCTACACTGCAGAGGCTGCTGGTCCTGCAAATTCTCATTCATCCTCTTTAGGGGTTTTAGGCCCATTTTCTGTGTTGCTTCATTTTTCGAATGATCTTTAAGTGACATAGAAAACAAGCTGGCGATCTCTAGGAAACGTAGAAGACAATGAGAGAATGTTTCAAAGGGCTGGCCCTAGTTAGGGTGAGGAAGGGGACATTATGGTTTACCACTTACTTGCACAGCTAATGGATAATTTTAATGAATTATTTTCTTCAACAGGGTATTCTGTCGGCAGTTTTCTTCAGAGGGATCTGTTTAATGGAATAATTTATTATCATCATTTGGGAGGAGAAGTATTTGAAGATTCCTTTGAGTTTGTGCTGTGTGATAGCCATGACCCTCCCAATCTCTCAGAGCCACAGGTATGGCACTGAAGTATCTTTGGCAAGATGCCTCAGTGGTTTTCCTTCAAATGGCTGATTATTTTACAACTTCTGACAGACTTTCAAGTCTAACTGTGATAGATATTTCCTGCTTGCCATCACCAAGGTCATCACTACAAATAACAATAATAAGAGTTTTTCAGAACTCTTGTTCTTACTTTCCATGGGGTAATTCTCTCTGCCTGGCTGCAGAGAAGCAAGTCCATTGCAAAGATTTTTTCCTGCATTGTAAAATGAAATGTTGAAAACAAATTAGATTTGGAGACAGTAGAAGCAAACTAAACAGCCCTACTCAAATCCACTGAGAAGAGACTGTTTATTTCACCCAGGACTCCAACATACTGGATTTAACTTCACTTTTAATTTAAAGGGAAACCACAAAAATTCACAGGCTTTGCATTTAACTCCATTGTATCTCCATTTACTGATATACCATTTAATGGTATAGCTCCATTGTTCATGATATGGCATGACAGCCACATCATATGTCTCGTATTCCAGACATACACTTATTTCTGTGTTTGCATGTTTGTGAACAGCTGCTTAGACACTCCCTTATTGAGAGGAGTGGCTGCTGATTTTATTGTCTTTCTGATTTCAGGTGATGATGATCCACATTATCCCTGTGGATGATCAGCTACCCAGGGAAGCCCCAGGAGTGACCCGTCATCTGGTTGTTAAGGAGACTGAGATTGCTCACCTAACTAAGAAACATCTCCACTTCATAGATGTGGAAGAGGAAGACAGGGAACTCACATACACCATAACCACTTCCCCATTTTTGACTTGCACACATGGGTAGGTGTGACCTGCTGTACCTTCTAGGTGGACAGGGTGATGACCCATGGAAGAGGAGCAATCTCAGAGGTAGCAGCGTGCTCATATTTCTGGTTCTTCACCTGTTTGCTTAAAGTACAAGTGACACTAGTTGTGTGCAGCTCTCTCATTTATATTTAAGGGTGAGCTAGAATTGAAAGCAACAGAATAATGCAGAGTAATAATAATAATAATAATAATAAATGCACAATTCAGCAAGAAATAAGAAGGAAGAAAGCACCTGTAATCTTTTCTTTCGTTTTCTTGGACTTGCATTTTACACTGTCCTGTGGAGTCCCGAGCAGATTCAAGCACAAGGCACAGCACCTCTCCTAACTGATAGAATGGGGCTGACCTGGGCCTGCCCCAGACTGAGAATATGAGGTGCTTCAGCTTTTTCTGGGCTATGTATTGTCACCGTGGCACCATGAAGGGCTCTGGGTCCTGGGTGAGGAACCTGTGCAGCAGAATTCAGGCAGAACAGTTTTTGGGGACAATAAGAATATGGGATGAATGGGTTTAATAGCAGCTTACATGTCACTGTTGCTTCTTAACCATTTGGTAAACTCATGACAGCATCAGCAACAATTTGCTAAATGGAAAAGTTTAAAATACAGCCATTGTATGGTTTAAGCTGAAGATCAACACTTTCAGTTCTGACCTCAATTAACTAAGGATCAGTAGGCAGCTGGGAGAGAAAGATATTTAGTCTGTTCACTTATTTAGTCAAATTATGATTTGAAAACATGATTATCCAGTTTGCTGGTAACTGCTGTTGGAACACTGGAGTGCTGGAAACTGGTTCATTTCAGAAGTGTATAAGATGCATGAAAACCAGATATAATTAATTTTTCTACATAAAGACAAATGCAGGTGTGAAAGTAATAAGAATGTAATAGACTAGACTTGTAGGTGGTGTAAATGGTATCTGGGGTGTGCAGAGATACACTTGTAGCAAACCCAGAACTTGATTATAAAGTCAACAATGATTTTTCATGACCATAGTGAAAAATATTTCTTGTGATCCATTTTCTGTGATAATGTTTAGGTGAATAACAAGGGTAGAAGAAAGAAAGATGTTTTTCCTTTCCTTCCTTGAAAGGAAGTGGGAAATTAATTTGTAATGCAAGAATGAGCTATGTGACTGTCATTTTTCCTGTTCTTCAGTATTACTAACACGAATGTGACTGACATGTTTTTGTATAGCCACCCAGACGCTGGGAAGCTGTTTATGGTGGACACCATCCCCAAGCCAGTCAAGGATCCTGCTGCTCTTGCACTGAGGTCATTTACTCAGGTTTGTTGTTTCGTGATACCATAACCAGTTCTAAACAATTTAAAAAATTTGCAAGCATATAGCTTCTTTTCTGTCAGGAAAACAAGAGGTGAAAAATGAGGAGCAGTACTATCATGAACTCTGCTTAAGAAGCTCAAAACTTTGGTAATTCAATGCCAGCTTGTGAAGTGAATTTCCATCATGCTTCTGTTCTGAGATGTGTAAGCATAGTTCTCCTTCTGAGACCAGCAGGGGCTGCAGTTGCTTAGGATAGGCTGAATTTTGATTGTTAAGAGGAAGGAAAAAGCACACAAAATATAGAGATGAGGCTGTGACAATTTCCTGCTTCTTCTCAGCGTCTCCACTGAGAAGGTACAGGCTAGAACAAGTCTTTTTCAGAATTTTTCAGTTTTTCAGTTTTCATGTTTCTGTAGTTTGACAGGTATTCCTACGAATATTAGAAAAGTGCCTTGTTTTGTATCCTGCTGTGAGCTTAAGGTGTCATAATGGTGAAAATAATGAGAGCTCTGAGCCTACAATTCCTTAATTGCCTAATATGAGTGTCTGGATTCAAGATTTTGGTGATTATTTTAGCCTCTTTCACCATCCTGCCCTCACCTGGAGAGGTAGGGTGTGCAGTTTATTCATATGGGTGAGGGCAAATTCAGCTGCTGTGGGAGGTGTTACATTAAAAGCTATACTTTGATGAATGGCTTATTTTAAAGTCACAATTAAAAAAAGGTCCTGAGACCATCATCTTTAAAGGGCTCCATCAACAAGATAAGGCCATTGCTTGTGTTATCACTTATAAACAAGTCTGTATCTTGCTACGGGTTTGAGTATTTGAGCCTGTACTCGCCTGATTTGTAGCTGAAGATGCACTTAATAAAGGTATTGCTAGTGGCTAAAGAGTATGTGTGAAGCTTCTGGAATTAATTTTAATAGTTCACATAACATCTAACCAGGTGATGAGAAGGGACGCTAATGTCCTGAATTATGGCTACTCCCATTATTTCTTCTTACATGCACCCCTCTTTTTGCAGCATGCTGTGAACCATATGAAAGTTGCCTACATGCCGCCACTGCAGGACATCGGGCCTGACCCTCAGCAAGTCCAGTTTATTTTTTCTGTCAGCAATCAGCATGGTGGTACTCTGTATGGGATCTGCTTCAATATAACGATTCTTCCTGTGGACAATCAAGCCCCAGAGGTAACGTAGTGGCAAGGGCGAGAGGGTAGGACTTCTGGTAAAACCAGAAATGCAGAGGTACCTTGATCTTACTGAAACAGAAAATAAATCTTTCCTGTGATCAGCATTTCAGCATGTTTCACTGGGGCTGAAGTGGAAGGTGATGTCTGGTGCACGTGCAAGGTCATTTTTTGTGCTAAATTAGTTGAGGGCTACCTTCAGTGTCTGAGTAGCTGTACAAAAAAGTACGTATGTGCCACATCCTGGTTAACGAGATTGTATCCCTCCTCTTTGTGTTACCTATTGCCTGTGAAGTCCAGGAGTCTCGCTGAAGGGGAGCAGGACAGGGCTGCACGTACTAGGGCCTACTCTTAGTAAATTCCTTGGGTTTCCCTGACACAGAAAAAAAGAGTACAGCCTTTGGCATTTTGATTTTTAAGGTGCCACATGTCCTTGTACCAGAGCAAATTGAAATTGCCCTGTTCTGTGTGTATTTGGAGGTGCAGTAGAAACGAGAGTTCAGCGTTTCTCCTCTCTGCAGGTTTTTACAAGCCATTTGAGAGTGGAAGAGGGTGGCCTGAGCCCTGTCACAGAGGGACACATTCTCATTTCTGATGTGGACACGAAAAAGGAGCATCTCCGCCTTCTCCTGCAGAGACAGCCTCAGCATGGGACCGTGGAGCTGGATGGCATTCCCATGAATGAAGGTGACAGGCTTTCCTGTGGGGACCTGCGTACCCTGTCAGTCAGGTTAGAACAGTGGCTGTCTTCTCCTCTTGCGGTGGCTGAGTCTCTCAGTGGATGAGTGAAAGCCCTGTGGTGAAGTGGTGTGAGGCGCAGAGGCTATAGCTAGCCATGCCTACAATAGCATGGCTCTGGCAGAGCTGCTCCAGGCCAAGGTTGTCGGTGGAGTCTTGGGACCGCAGTGGTCACTGTGGAAACCCAGCTGCTGTGTGTCCAGGAGGTGAGAGCTAGTGCCAATGTCTGATGTAGACAGGTGTCTCTATAAAGCACTGCCCCATGCAGATGAGGAGGCAAATTCTGTATGCAGCCATGCAGTTCCTGTGAAGAAGGCAATGGTTGCCAGCCTTTTGCATTTAAAGAAATTTTATGTTTAGTCAACCTAATACTGACAAAAAAACATCACCAAACCATATCCCTAAGAACTACATCTACCTGTCTTTTAAGTACCCCCAGGGGTGGTGACTCAACCACTTCAATGGGCAGCTTGTTCCAATGCTTGATAACCCTTTCAGTGAAGAAATTTTCCCTTATATCCAATCTAAACCTCCCCTGGTGCAAATTGAGGCCATTTCCTCTTGTTCTGTTGCCTGTTACTTGGGAGAAGAGATTGACACCCACCCCTCTACAACCTCCTTCCAGGTAGTTTACAAGAAAACTTGCATTGATACTTATTAGCATGGAGCTGAAAATTTTACTGCTATATTTATGGCAAGAACAAGATTCGACTTTCTACATGCGTGCAGAATTAGAGCTCTGTTTCAAACTGTTAGTCAAAGAGTGTATCTACCACAGCAAGGACATGCATGTTTGGTAGACACCTCACAGGCCAGGCAGAACATAGATGACAAAGCCTTGGTGAAACTTTTCTCCCAGCTGATGTCTGGTTTATTTTGGCGGCTTTTTTCTTGTAGGACACTCCACAAGCCCTCTAAAGACACCCTGACCCAGAATCAGTAGTTTTAGATGGACAGGGATCAGCTTTTTATATTGGGAGGCATGTTGTCTGGCATGACCAGAAAGCACAACTTTGTGTGAAATCTGTGTAGTGCCTTTTCTTTTCTTTTTTTTTTTTTCTTCTTCTTTTTCACAGTTATCATCACGATGGCTCTGAGACTCTAATTGATGATGTCCTCTTTGCAGCCACAGATGGCATTCACTTTGTAGAGTTCATTCTGCAGGTCAAGGTCAGTGTTTGCATATTTCTGAGAAAAACTGCCTGTGTAGAAGAATACAAAGCTTGACCTCTGAAAGTCTTCATATTTCCTTGTAAACTGAAAGTTAATAGACTTGTTAGGCTTCCATTTCTGCCCTAGCTTTTGGGCTTATGTGGCAAATTTGAGAGATTTGGCTTGTAGTAGCTGAAAGTAGCTGAATGCTTGCTTTAGCTGGGGGTCTTCTGTGTGGATTTATTCTCTCTCTCATTATTTAAATATGGGGAGTGAGTTTTCTTTCTCAAGCTGTAAGCTCTAGTTTGGTTTACTTTTGTCTTTGAATTTTAAGAGTGACCCTAATTCACCCAGTTTCATTTTGTCTACAGAGAGACCTCAATGCACTTTGACACTGACATTAAGCTCCTGGTTTGGCCTGGAAAGCAATATATTAAAACCAACAGGTTTACACTGACATGAAAAAGAAAGGATCTTAAATTGTTTTTCTGATTAGGTGTTGCCTGTGAATGATGAGCCACCTGTTATGCGAACAGGCCTTGTGCCTGTGCTTCACTGCCTGGAGGGTGAAGAAGTGGTCCTCTCCTCGGAGTACATTTATGCCACGGACGCAGACAGTGATGACATGAAACTGATGTTTATGCTGGCTCGCCAGCCCTACCATGGGATCGTGAGGAGAGCTGGCATTGCTGTGGATCGTTTCTCCCAAGCTGATGTCATCTCTGGTTCAGTTACATACAAGCACACTAGTAAGTGAGTTACGGATGGAATTAGGTTGGAAGGTGGTCAGAGAGTTTCTGGTAGAAAATCTTAACCTGAATCCATATAATATTTGCAGAAAGTCAGCAGGAACTGCTCAGAAACCACATATGTTGTGACTGGGGAAAAAACGAAGCTACCTTCAAAATAGGACTGATGATCCACAACTACCAAATGTTTGAATGTGTTCTCCAGATCACTGTTTGAACTCAAAATTATATTAGAAAAAGGCATAATTACTATTAAATTAAGTATGAAATAGAGTCTTTAATTCATTTAATGACATTAAAAAGAAACCCTCTGACCTTTTCCCATAGTCATTTTTAGATAAAATCATGTAACACTGTACATAAAGATGTCTAGTTTTACTAGAAAACTGCTAATAACCTAAGGTACTTGCTTGCCTCTCCAATCGAGATGGATATCCACTTTTGGACAGCTTATAGTCTTTCTGTACCATGAGATAAATGATGGTCAGATTTTCTTCAAGAGAACCATGGTGCTAAAAGATGTTAATTTGTGGTTTTATCTTTAAAATCTAAATCTGCTTTTTTAATTACTCACAGAAATCAAGGTCCAGTTAACCCCCTTTTCTACTCAATTTGGTCTTTCCA
This sequence comes from Scolopax mira, assembly GCA_004320125.1. NCBI lineage: Eukaryota > Metazoa > Chordata > Aves > Charadriiformes > Scolopacidae > Scolopax > Scolopax mira. The sequence continues at coordinate 8,130 of BJBW01006222.1, forward strand.
TTAGCATTAAAGAAGTCCTGCTTTCTACATCTCTGATGACAGCTTTAGTCTTTTTTTTTTTTTTTAAAGGATCTGATTTTCTGTGTAATTAGTCTGTAATTTTGCGTGAGCATAGAGAATATATGTGATATTTTCAGGCTTGGCACTGTCTGAAATGAACAGCTGGTATTTGACAAGAGCAGGAAGTACTTGATTATGGCAAGCCATTACAAACTTTTCTTTAGCATCCTAGAGATACCAGGAACATTATTTCAGGGGCAGTGTTTTGCAGAGACAATGAAGGGCAGAAAATGACCTTCAAGGGTGCAGTGCCTGTGTTTTCCACTCCCAGATTTCTACAAGCGAAATGTGCTGCCAATAAATATTGCAAGAGAGGGTGTGAGTCACTGCCCTTCCTTTGCAGGCAGCTTATTAGTAATAGTTGCAACAATGCAAGACACAGGCTGCCAGAGAGCTGAGATCTGGAATACACTCAGCCACAGATGCTTCTTGCAAGAGGTGGCAGTTCCCAGTCCTCTGCTGAATCAGCCCACATTTTGAACATGATTACATAAAGGCAGAATATAGGTTATAGCAACAAACCACAGCCCTTGTTACAGTCCATTTTGTGGGGATAAGAGGTATATAGGAATACATGCATTTCTTGGTATGCAAGAATGTTTTCTGCTGGAGGTGTGGGGACATTACTGCTTGTTATAGAGAGTCTATATATAAAATAATGATCTTTTCTACATTCTTCAAGAAGGAAGGCAGAAAAAACTCCCTTCCTGCACAAATACACATTTTGTACATGCCTTAGTGCACAAAGAACAGAATAACAATTTTATTACAATTACTCTATAATATTATGCAATTCCATTAATAAAATTATAACTGTTAGAAATACTAACTTGGATATATATGTTTCTGTGCTGTTTTATTCTAGAACATAAGTAAGCTGGTTAATATGAATTACAAATAACAACCCAAATCCCTAACCAAACGGCACCCCACCCACCAGAATTAAGGATTCTAGTAATTTGGCTGTTGTTTTTGTTGGTCTTCATCTTCTGTCTTTGAATGCTGTAGACTGTCCTTGCAGGATACAAAATTATTTTTCATGAAGTTTTGGAAAAACGCTTCAGCACTGTGACATTTTTTCCAGGTGGGGAGATTGGTCTGACTCCTTCCATTGAGATCTTAACCTTCATTGTCTCTGATGGTGAGGCTGGCCTTGATGTGAAAGACTGCTGTTATGATGGACCTCTTCCTCCTCCAGTTCCACTTCATGATCCGTTTCCAGTCTACGACCTTAACATCACTGTATTTCCAGTGGACAACCAGCCTCCTTCAATTACAACTGGTGAAAGCTTCCTCTCGCTTTATAGCATTATATTGTGGGCAATGCAAGGCCCAGGTGTTTTTTTGTTTGTTTGATTTTTAGCATCAGAAAGAGTCATCTGAGATCAGTGTGCAAAGTTTTTGGATCAGAATGCCCATCAATGTTTATTTTCTTTTGGGGCAACCACCAAATTCACCTGTAGTTGCAAGTATGAGTAACTGCTAGTGGCTCTTCAGCTGCATGTTTAAATCATGTGGTTTGACATGACAGTGCTTGAATCTGACGCTCTCCATCTATAGATGATGTCCATTGCAGCATATGTAAACTGTGTCTGAGTAAAAGTGATTGATATCTTTACCCTGAACTCAACCTAGGTCCTGAAAATTGTCAGGTTTATACAGTGCAAAACCACAAATATCTATCTAACTTTGCATGCAAAGTATAGAACAGAAATTTAGCCTTGGCCCTTATATGATGGAAAAGAATCTTTTATTTCTTATTCTTAATTCTGTTCGTGAATAAAGACAAACCTAGGCTATATATGTAACAGATCAAATTAATAGATCTGAAGCCACAATTGCATTAGTACTCCTCAGGATCAGAAATACTCTGTTAAAATAGAAATACTGTTTGTAATATACATTTAGTCAAACAATAGCCCATTGTGTGAAATTTCCATTCCTTTTCTGGGCTTTGGATGCAGCCTGTAGTATACATATCAAAGGTATGCTTTCTGTATGCTTGTTTTTTTTTTTAAATCTCATTTGTTTGTAAGTATCACGTATATGCTACGTATCTCAGGGAACATTTAAGCATATGTATGAGTAGCTTTGTAATTTGCAGGCTCTCACCCAAGTAATGTTCTGGAAACTAAGCATTGTCCCAGCAGGGAAATTAAGCAGCGATGCATGAAAAATTGTTCATTATGAGCAATTCGTAATAGCTCTCATGTAATTAATGCTCTGACAAACAGAGGTAACAACTGATTTTTGAGCAGCACGTAAACTATACCTAATAACTTACCAGTAAAATAATTTAATGATCCCCTTCCTCTCTGTTTACATGATGGCAAAAGTAGGTTTGATGGTGTAAGCAGAGGAAAAAACCTAAATCAAAACCTCTCCACTAACACAGTATTTGTTGTCTTTACCCCCTTAGTTATTATTTCCATTCTTGTTAACAAAAGCAACAGTAAAATGAGCTAAATAAGCAATAACGCTTATCATATTGTTTGTGTGCAGGTGCAAGGTTTGTGGTGGAGGAGGGCTCCTCAGCAGCCCTTACCACCAGCCATTTGTTTGCCACTGACCCTGACACCACTGCAGATGACTTAGAATTTGTCTTGGTTTCTCCTCCCCAGTTTGGTTACATTGAAAATATACTGCCTTCTCCTGGGTTTGAGAAGAGCAACAGTGGTATAAGCATAGGTAAGTCTAAAGGACATGCAGTAACCAAGCAGAGGGCTCGTGGAGAGCTGCGTGGTGGGCACTGAAGTAGCTGCAGGTGTGTGCATTAATATGGGCTTATTGAGGAAGGCAGGTGCTGGCAAATGAGGAGCAGTGGGACTGCGTGGGAGGAGTTCAAAGGGAGACCACAGCTCTGCAAATGTGAGGAATTGGCACTTGAAGTAAACAAGCCAACCCTTGTTTTATGCCTTCCAGCTGCAACCTATTAGAAGAGGCGATAGGAGACATTAATGTGCTCTCTCTGCCCCCACCTTTGCTCTCCCAGGCTTCCTTTCACCTATACTTCTGGCAATTAAATGCTGTAGCTGACAATTTGAAAAGCCTGGGTGCCAGGGTAGTGTCCACGGCAAAGCTACAAAAATGATAGAGATGGTACCTGGGTCTCTTCCCTTGTCCACCTTCAAATGTTGTAAGGCAGTTTTATCCTCACCATTGCTCTCTAATGCTACCAGCTTTCACCCATGTCTACAACTGGACAGGCAGAAGCTCTGAGCCTTCTGGTTGCCATTTTCCTGATCTGTCAGCCAAATAACAATCAATGTAATTTCTTAGATCTCAGATCTTCCCCTACCTGTTATTTGTTTTTCTTTTTATTTGGGCTCAGTTTGACAGACTGAACTGAGAACTATAAAGATCCACGGTCCCACAAGAAGCAGAAGGATGCACTTTTGCTTCAGGGGAAGGACACTTGTCCTGCAGTAACATGTTCAGTGCAGCTGTTTCAGCCAAAAAATGACTGAGAACTTACAAAGTCCAAATTATTTGTTTTTTTTTTTGAAGATAGTCATAGCTTCAGATTTTTTTATGATAAGACCAGAAGGCAGGAAAAGATTGTGTAAACTCATCATCTCTTTAAAATCTCTAGCTTCGTTTCAGCTGAAGCACCTGAAAGCCCTGAACATAAACTATGTACAAGCCAGACACGTGCGAATGGAGCCAATAGCAGACCATTTTGTGCTTTATGTCACCGATGGGCTGCATCGCTCAGCAGAGACTCCATTTTTCGTGCTGATCAACCCAATCAATGATGAAGTCCCAGAATTCATAGCAAGGAATATTACCGTAAGGAAAAAAATCAAAATTCCTGTTCATAGAATTATTTTATAGCATAAACCACTCTTTAATATAAATAAGACATGTTCCTTTGCATCTTCCCCTTACTCTGCATAGTTCAGGAAGTAGCCCAGTTAAATCCTAAGTAAATTTGTAAGACAGAGCTTCAGTGGAGTGCTTCAGGACTGGAGCAGTACACAGCCCTATTTGGTAACTCATAGTTAAATAAAACAAAACAAGAAAAGCTCAAATTCTAAAACAAATAAGCCACCTAGAAAGCAAAAGGATCTTTATGCTGCTTCTGATTTCTCAAGAGTCTTTCATATTTTTTTGTAGAGTTTTTTTTAATGTTCTTGGAATGGCCTCTCCCTTCTCTGACAACTGCTTTTAATGTAAATAATAATTCTGTGGCCACCATGCTAGGCCAGTGTAAGCTTATCTTACTGTAAAGTAAAAAGTGTATGTATATGTATAAATACACATGCATTTGTATTTTTTTATATATTTATGTATTTAAAGAGTTTTCCCACCGTATATTGCCTAGCATCTAATATGAAATTTTCTCATTTTACAGATTTTTTATTAGAGGGAGCAGATCTGAACTCTTTATCTCACATTCTCTTTTCATCACTATAACTATTTACTACTGTATATCTCTTAAACTGGTTGAAATCAGTAGCTGGTTCAAAAGATGTTGGGAAAGGGGTGGAGGAAACAAATAGATACACTTATACACAGAAATACTCTGCTTAGGAAACCATGCTAAAATTCTGTAACTTCTTCATATGTAAAAGAACTAGACTTTTTTTTTTTTTCATGTTCAGGTACAAGAGGGGGAGATGAAAGAGCTGGATCTCTCTGTTATCAATGCAGTTGATCTGGATGTTCCTCAAGACTGTTTGGTATTTGGGGTTGTGCAGAAGCCCAGACACGGGTTTCTTATTAATGGAATTCATGGCAATGATATTCTACACTATAAACAGCTAATGAACCACAACCACCACAGTCATAGGTTGCTTGTTCATGACTTTTCCATGGAGCTACTGAAGAATGGTAGGTGCAGCATTCTTCTGACATTGATCATTCATTCCTTTAATGAGGCAATGGGGCACAGTAAGAATCCTTCACCACTTGTTCACTTGCCTTATGTGTATTTCCCAGACAATGTTTAGGGATAGAAGTTAACCTATTTAATGCTAATGTTATATATTGATTTTAGGAACTGTCAATAAAATCACCCTAAGAGGCCTAAATGTTAGAATATGACTAGGGAGGCTATTTGCCCTGAAAAAACAAAGGGAATATTTAAAATATTTCAAAATATTTCAAAATGTTTGACAGCACCTAAAACAGAGAGACCGATTAAACACATTAACTGATTTAACTGATCATGGGGTTAAATATTGCTTTAAATGATCACAAAATCATAACGTTTTTGGTTGGAAGGCACCTTTAAGGATCATATAGTCCATCCCTGCTGCCATGGGCAGGGATATCTTTCCCTACATTAAGTTGTCCAAAGCCACATCCAACCTGATCTTAAGCACTTCCAAGGAAGGGTCATCCTCTGAGCATCCTGTTCCAGTGTCTTGCCACTCTTACTGTAAAATATTTTTTCCTTATGTCCAATCTAAACTTACCCTCTTTCAGTTTAAAACCCTTGCCATTTGTCCTGTCACTGAAGACATTGATAAAAAGTCTCTCTCCATCTTTCCTAGAAACTCCCTTTATATATCAGAAGGCTGCAATATATATCTATATGTGTATATAGATAGATATACCTAACAATTAATGTATGAACTTGGGGTCTACAGCTTGGCATGACTAGGTAACCTGGTTTGAAGTAGCAAAGCTCTTTCAAGTCTATTTAACACTACCAAGAATATGGTGTATTCTTTCAGACTGTGGCCGTTTATATGTATATAAATATGGGATCTATTGATATAAAGGTGGGACATGAATTCAATCCTGACACTCAGATTGCAGTTCAGCCCTCAAAACCTGAGGAAAGATTTTCCTCCTCTCTGTCTAACATGAACCTTCAGAAATACTATATTCCCACCTCAAATTCCTCAGCCTTCCCAGGCACTAATTTTCCAATAAACATAGAATCATAGAATGGCTGGGGTTGGAAGGGACCTTAAAGACCATTGAGTTCCAACCCCCTTGCCATGGACAGGGACACCTCCCACTAGACCAGATTTCTCAAAGCAATTGCTTGGCTTTTCTCTGTTCCTGTGCACAATAGTGACTGAGCCACCTCCAACCCAAATCTTCTGATTGTCCATGGCCATAGCACACAAGGCCAGCTGTCCTGTGTGCTCCTGAGACAGAAAAGTGTTGCCTGGTAGTCTCATCCTTTATAGGGTCCCTGTTAAAATGAATTGCAGTGAGGAGTGGAGAAGAGTAAGGTTGATGGAAACACAATGAAATGATGTGAGATATTTTGCAGGAGTCAGATTTATTTGTTCTTTCAATTTCTCTATCTCTTATTTTTCTTCCTCTCACACCCTGTGTAGGAATGAAGCTGATGTACGTGCATGACAATTCGGAAAACCTCACTGACAGCTTTAAAATCCAGCTATCAGATGGGAAACACAGTGTCCTCAGAACCATTTCAGTAAAGGTGATTCCAGTGAATGATGAGAAACCAGTGCTGAGCAAGTAAGCCACATGTTCCCATCTCTGACAGATAGATGAGTTCAGACAAAATAATCCCAACGTTTTCAAACCAACAAATCAGTGACTGATGGGGGGAGGGTGCCATAACTAGTCACAGACTAATGTCAATACAGATGTTTCTTTCCGTGGGGGTGTATCAGCCTGTTTAACAAAACCAGTTTTAGTGAAAGCAGGGCATGCTTTAATGTTGCTCAATCTTGAAAGAATAGAGAAAAAGAAAATGAGGGGAACACGCTTGTTTTGCTTTCACAACTTAGTTGGTGCTTGCCAGAGAACCCTGGTCTTTGCACACCTCTGCTGGCCACTTTCCACCGTGGTACTGACTGCAGTCACTTTGCTTTCCCCTTCCTGGGGCAACCGCCCGTCTAAGACACCTCTCTGAAAGCAGCACTGAATTTTGCCATGAGAGAATCCGTAAGGTCAGTGCCTCCTTGCCTCACAGGGGAAAGCCTTTCAGCTTAACAATTCTCTTTTTTTCCATTAAAAAAACCTCTATTGCTCATCCATTATTGAAGAAGCACACACTAACTTTTCTTATAGTCCAAAACTAAGAGTCATAAATTAATTAGATGTAGTCAGGAATAGCCATTTGCAGATAGGCAGCTGGCTGCCAGAGACCTAAACCCCCTGGTCATTTCAACAGGAACTCGCCCCTTGAGATCCCCGTTTTTTAGTGGATGATCTGCCACAGAGCATCAGGGCCTCTGTCCTCCTGGCTGCTTCCCAGCTCCAGGCAGGCAGATCGGGAGCTAGCTGAGGGCCTGAAGGCTTTGGGGGTCTAGCTCTGAACCTATAAAGTTTGTGTTTCAGAAATGACTCACAGCCTGTTAAACAGGCTGCCACTGAAGTGGGAATTTCTGATCCCTCAGGATATTTGGCCTGCCGTCAGATCCGACCTACATTTCCCATTGCAGAGAATTTTGAATATTTTGTTTATCTTGTAGAGTTTCCTGCATTAACAAATGACAGCTTTATAGTTGAAAGATTATCAAGGACCACATAACGCTAACCAGAAAGTCCATTTCTAGTTAGAATAAAGGGTATAGTTTATGTATCCATACTATGTATTGATAATTACTCATCATTCCCTATTTGTTCTGCACATGGTAAAAAGATTGCTATGTCATTTTTTACTCTTTCTCTCTAAAGGAGGTTGATGTAATGCAAGAAGTTTTTACATTTGCCCAGCTTGTTGCTGCCTTGTCTGGCGATGTTAGATCTCATCATTTGCCATTCCTGTGGTGAACAGTAGCACATAGTGAGCCATCAACTTGCAAAATAGCTATTTTGTTATAAGAAGTTAGTGTTTCTTGCCTGTTACTCTTCCACTGAGATGCAGTATGCTGCTAGCGGTTAACCAGTAGTGCTTTAAGGAAACATGTTCATTTTGAGATTGAAGTCATTTAGCTGCCACATTCCTTAACCACATCTTTGCTGTGGGGTAGGAGCTCCTTTATGCCACTGCAGTGTTTTACAGGTAGACATCTGACAATACCTGTAAACTTCTTCTCATGTTTTAATCTGGGAGCATCTTTCCATCCCAGTGAGTTTCAGTTCTCATCTCCATTAGCTATGGTCAACAGACTGAAGAATCTGGGATGGGATGGTTTTGGCTGGCAAACAGTGGCTCTTATTCACAAGGGTTGCCAAAAACGCAATCTGTCACCTCTTGGATTGCGTCCTGTAGCAAGGAGTGCCCTTGGGGAATGTAAGGCCTGCACACATTCCCCTTGAAAGCTTCTTCTCAAGATGAGATGCGAGGGTGCTAGAAGGACTTAACCAGCTAACTATTACACAGAAAAATGAGCTGGAATTGCACAGAAATTAGGGTGTAACTAAAGGTGTTTATCTTCATTTATCTTCTCTTTCTAGCTCTTACAGTCTTTGGGTCAGACACCTGGTCTTTCAGTTTGCGTAGTCCCAGCATGATCATTGCTGGTATGAGCAAATCATTAAGGTTGCTTGATCTGTCATTAATATGACTTAATACACTCTGTCATATGACTCCATTTTCTTTGTTTGCCATTTTGCCAAACACAAAATTTCTATGTCTCATATCCATATCAGTTTGAATATGCAACTTTAGGAAAAAAATCTCCACTCTTTCTGAGAATAATAAATATATTTTCCAAAATCTCTAGGTAATTGTGACAACTACTTCCTTGGAAATTTCAGTTGTGGCTCTGCTTTGGAGCAGACACTTGCAGCTTGGCAAAGGAAAGGGCTATTACATGAAGAATGGGTCTTTAGCAATTCTTGTAAAAATCTATCTGTATTTGGCCTTTGAAATAGCATGGCTTCCATGTGCTCAGTTGCATCTGGCCAGAGCTAAACTGCCCAAATGCCTAAGGATTCTGTTCTTTCCCAACCTGCTCTGTGGCCCCCGGGCAGATCAGCTTGAGCAGGTTCCATCCCTGGGGTGACTGAATATAGTGAATACGCTCCAATCTCCTTGAAAATTTTGCATAATCTAATAATACTGTTTGGGTGCTACACTGCAAAAATGTTATACAGCTAACAGCAAAATGATGAAGTAGGGTTTGCAGAGGCAACCTGGAAGATGGTTACTAGGTGAGAATGGAAGCAGAGGAGACACAACATGAGAATCATCCTGGAGCAAGACTCTGCATGAATTTCAAATAACGTGGGATTATTTTTTTCCGAGCTGCCTCAACTTTTATTTGTGGCTAGCAATGGCCATTTCTGCCTAGGAAAAGGTCACCTTAACCTCTTCATCTGAATCAAGAACCCAGGAGTATTCTGCAATGGGAAGTACAGAGAAGCAGCCAGTTAGGTATTTGTACTGTCTCTTAAAGATTAAGGTTTGTAGTGACAGACTAATCATTTGAAAGGCAGTCCTTTTTATAATGAATAATCAGTTCATTAGAACCAGTATTACTATGGTGTATAGTAGCAGTAATGTATAATACAGCCTATTGGTTTACTTTATCCTCTTCTTATAAATTTTATGAAGATAAGTGAAATAGGGCCCAGGGTAGGAAGACAGATGTGTTAAATCCCAGGTTGTTGTATGTATCTGCTTTGTTGTTTCTCACCATTGTAAGGACAAGGTGGTCTACCTTGTCTGCTTTTTTGCTGTTTTCAACAGAAATAGGCACCCTCCTTCCATTCTTTCTGCAGTTGTCATTTCTGTCAGCATCTGGGTAATCCATATTCCTGGCAGAGAAATTATGTGTTGGAAAGGTTACATTTCTTTTATTGCATCAATACATGACTTTTAATTTTTTGCAGGAAGGATGATATAGAGGTGAACATGGGTGAAACTCGAATAATTTCTAGTGCTGTTCTGTCAGCGAAAGATAAAGATACCCCCAGGGAGAGAATTTACTACTTATTTGAAAGACTTCCAGAAAATGGTCAGCTTCAGCTCAAGGTTAGTCTTTGTACTTAACAAAAAACAGGCATGAAAAGAACTCTGTCTTTTTAAGTTAGAATGAAATTCATCTTCCTTTTCTCCCAAATGTCTGTCATGTTTTCAAGTAGATGGCTGTGGCCAGTTAAACTGTGGAAAGCGTGTTTGAACCTAACAATGATGCTGTCCCAGAGGCTTTGACACTAAAAGCAAGATCCTCAGCAGGGGGAGAGGGAGGGTGAAAAACATGGCAGATCACCTGAAGTGACAATGGAGAGAGATGCTGGGAGAATCAGCCTACAGAGGGGGAAAATCAACTGTCAAAGCAAAGATGGGGAGGGAGTGAAGTCCTTGATCCAAAAAAAAAAAAAAAAAAGACATATAAACTATTACTTCTGAGTTCTGAAAGAATGGATGGAGATGTGTATCAAAGAGTAAGAAATCATGAATTAGAAGAAAAGTACAGGAGGAAAGAAAGGAAAAAAGGAAGAAGATGGAAAAGGAGGAAAGGCAGAAAATAAGATTACAAGTGGAAGGAAAGATGACCGTTTATTGACCAAAGATAAGCTACAGGAACAGAGAGAGAAAAAATGCCTCTTTTTACTTGCGTGCATATATATTAGAAAAAAACAAACCAAGTTTGGAAAGTATTTTGATGCTGCACCCCTGCAAGAATTTGTGGATTGTAAGACTTGTGAATTAAAGGGGTACGATGCACTGGCGTGAGAGACAGCTACTGGCTGGAGTCTGAAGTGTGAGCCATGTATTTGATAACCCAGTCTCTCCTTCATAGCCTTTCTGCAAAGCCAGTGACACTGATACAGCAGGCTGAATGTCAAATAATACAGTCCAATATCAGTTCAATATAGAGTACTATGCTACCTTCTGAAAAGCAGGAAATTTTACTGGGCAAGTAACGATTTCCATCAGAGGACCTCTGGGGTTACAAATTTGTGTGTTTCCCTGAATTTCACCATAGGTTCATTTCTGATATCCTTTTAGGTTTGGTTTTGGATAGAACCAAGAGCAGCTTTGTGAAATTAAGAAATAGAAAACATAAGCTTGGTCTGGAACCTTTTCATTTTCATCTTGTTGGTGTGTCGTTGAGAAGGGTGCAGAAATTTATTTCCTGGAGTAAAAGTGTCTAAACTCCATTTACTCCATTTTACTCATGATCACTCTGTCTTCTCCAGCCTTATAGCTGCTTGGGAACAACTCCAGCTATTTACTGCCCTTCAAAATATACTATGAGGAAAGAGTCTATAACTTAGAAAGGAAGCCAGTTAGCTGCCACTAAAAGTCTGCATGACTGCAAACAAGTCCAATTAGCTGGGAAGGGTGCATGGGAGGCTCTTTAGTGAAGGACATTTATTCTTTCTAGGTAGACCAAGGCTGGACAACTCTCCAAACTGGTATGAAGTGTACTCAGGAAGACTTGGATATGAACCATGTGAGATACATCCATAGAGGAGCTATAGGATCCAAGAACCAAGATAGCTTCACATTTTATCTGTGGGATGGCTACAACAGATCCCCAGCTGTGGACTTCTACATACATATCAAGGACATGGAAAAGGGTAAAGATCTTTCAGACTTGACATTTTACAGTGCCTGTTTCTGAAAAAGAAATGATCTGAGTATCTCCTGATCCTTCCCTGAGCACTATGTAAGCCTTGGCAAGGCTCCTTGCAGGCCCCAAAAGTCTACCTGCTTGGATTTCACTGCTGGCCAGAGCCCTGATGTTTCTGCTGGTGAAGAAGCAGTCCTGGGACTTGAAAAGGCTCTGCCTAAGGCAATGTGTTGCACTTTGCCTCTCAGGACTACCAGCTACTTTTAAAATAGAGTTGAAAATACCCTTCTGAAATCATCTGTATGTATGAGTAAATCAAAGTACAGAAAAATGGCAAGAATGGGAGGAAAAAGGTAGGCAAAACACTCCAGAACAGCTCTGTCTTCCAGGTTCATACTCTAGTCTTATGGTCTCTCTTCCTTTATTGCATCCCTATTAGAAACTTAAATAAGAACAAATTAACCTGATACTGCTAAAATTGGAACAAGGGTCCAGAGAGGTTGTGCTGACTCTCCCCGTGGCAGTTTTCAAGCTCTGATAGGATAAAGCCCTGAGCAACTTGGTTATGCCTGATCTCATTGCAAACACTGCTTTGAGCAGAAGGGTGAATTAGAGACATCCCAAAGTCCCTTCCAGCCTGAATTTCCCTATAGTCCTACAGTTCTATAACTTTTCTCCTGGTAATGTCTTGCATGTGGCTAAATACTGCATAAGAGATCAGCTTACAATTCCATATGACTATTTCAGTGCTGTTTTGTCTATGCTGCAGGAGACATTGCTGTTTTCAGAAAGCCTCTTAGAGTGACAAAAGGGGATCGGGGCTACATTACAACCGATGTCCTCCTTGCACTGGATGGTACTGACAAGCCAGAGGAGCTCCTCTACGTGATAACCTCCCCACCCCAGTACGGACAAATAGAGTATGTCAGCTATCCAGGCATCGCCATTACAAGCTTCAGCCAAATGGACATAGCAAGACAGATAGTCTGCTATGTTCACAACAGTAAGGCATTTGTTCCTGAAGATACATTCAGGTAAGGCCTAACACCTCACCCTCTTCAATTTCTTGGGTATTAAAAAACCCCACAAACCAAACCAAACCTACAACCAAATTATTAAAAAAAGGTGGAAGCTCTGTGGGAATTCTCAATATTTATATAGTAAAGATATTTGTGCTATAATACATATACGTGTGACTGCTTTGGTCATAAATGCATTTTCTAATTGATGCTGAAACTATAGTAAGAGTCACATTCAGTTAGCACTACTAACTTCAGTATTATAGCACTCAAACCTACACAACTGTTAAGATTTAATAGGGGAGAAAGACTAAAAGCATACTTTGTGGAATTTTCCTTTGGTTTCTTGATACAGCTGGATGCAGTAAAACTGGTCCATTCAGCTGTTAAATAACTGCTTTCTTGTCTGTTCTTATTTATGATACTCATTTGTTTCCAGGATTTTTGAATTCTTCTTGAACATACTTGAAGTTCTTCTTGAACTTCAGAACAACTTACCTATTCTGATACTACAATAGCTCAGAAATTCATGTAGACAATTGGATTTTGGTGGTAAACCTGGTTACTCATTGCCCCTTCTCAGTAGGCTAGTGATGTGTAAGTTTATTTTCAACTGGTTCTGAACCTTCGTTTTAGACTAGCTAATCTAGGTGCACTCCTAAAGTGAGTATTTCATTATTTTGTTCTTAAATGAACTAACCTTGGTTATAGAGTGGAATGGTGTAATGAGTTATCATCAGCTAAAGACAGAATGAATGTGTTGCCACTCAAAGTCTCAGGGAAAGTTTTGTAAAAGAGAGCAAATTCAGGAAATTCAGGTTTTTAAAGAAAGAATGCTAACTTCTTGCTAACATTGGCCATTTCCTCTGAAAACAGTTTTTGACAGGGACAGAGTTTCTGTAAAATAAATTTTTCCACACAAAACCAAAAGCTTATTGTTTTTTCATTGGTGACTAATGAAAATGAAGGATTTAGCTCCTAAGAGTTGCAATTCAGGAGACCCCTTTTTACACTCTGTTACAAGTAGATTCCTAATCTGAACAGCATTATCCATTACACATGATGAATAGTCAAGGACATGTTGAGTCATCCAGTTTGAGAGCTTTTTTGCAGGGAAGTCAAGCAAGCAGGGTATGAAGACATCAAATAAACTGTCCTATGAGAGCGGGACAAAACAAAAGTAATTTTGTTTACCAAATGTTTCAGTTGAAACATTTTAAACTATCTCAATGTGGAGATACCCCAAATTCAACGTGGCAGAAATTCTAGTTAGGAGATTCATCTGATCCGTTTGTAGTCATAAAAGAAAAAGTGAAAAAATATTCTCTGGCTTTATGTTTCTCAATTGTGAAACTTGTGAAACAAAAATGAAAAAAAATGACCAAAATTAGATTAGTTTAGACAAGTAAGGTTGCAGTCATGCCAAGCCTAGGTTGGGCAGTATGGCTTCTATACCACGGTAATGAAAACAAGCCAAACAATTATAGGGCACCTGCATGTGGATAAACACAATGTCTTCTGTTTAGGCCAATGGCTTAGAAAGTCAGCCTTATAAAAGTAAGGTTATGATGCGTTAATAAATATTGATATTCAATAACTATTTTAATCACAATAATTGATCCTCCTTGATGTTTTCATTCGGAAAAGAACTTGGTTTTGTGTAGACATATAAATATTGTGTCAGAATATTATTATTATTATTTAAACAAGGAATGGTTACATTAATTATATGGGTAATTATAGGGGGGGATTAACTGATCAGGTTTTTACTTTCCACTGAAGTACTTCCTTCAGACATAAATTTGCCTGTATTGTTTGGTGCTGCTGGCCTGGAAGAAAGATTTGGCAGTGCTTGTTTGGACAGATGACTTCAAGTGATTAGCAACCTGACATCAGATGCTGGCAGCAGGATACTAAAGGAACATGCTAATGTCCTCCATTTTGACACGCTGGCTCGATTTTGTAATGAGCTGGCACTACTTATGATTCCATTTTTATCTTTTAAATGCCATGACAGATGGTAGGTCCTACAGCCAACTCTGTTGCCGTCAAACTGCAGAAAGCATGAAATGTTGGTAATGGTGAAATCAAACCATGCAACATGTCCTCCTAACTGTGCCTAAGAGTTGTCCCCTAAATTTCATCAGAGTGAGAAGAATATTGGCTGCTCTCCATTCCTAAGGGAAAGATGAAACAGCCATAAACCAGAAATAAACAACAACCAAAATCTCCCAAAGTGCTGGAAAAAAGGACATCTTGGACACAGACAGCTTCATCACCTGTGAAATCAAGTGGTGTATGACATTTGCATCGTAAACTTCAGTCTGATGTATGTAACCAAGAGGTTTGCTCCTATCTGGTATTCTGTAAAAGACTGGATGAATCATCAGCTTCATTAGCTGAATTATCTAAATCTTTCACTTTAATATTGTTTGGAGCATCATCCAAATGATTTTGCAGTCATCACAAGAACTAGAGGAAACTCACTTCCGCTGCAGTCTTCCAGACTTTCTGAGAGGTAGAGAAGGTCCTGACTGAACATTTTTTGCCTTTTTTTTTTCCCCTTAGCATAGTATTTATCATCATTATTCTAGTTCTGTATTTGATTTCAGCTAGATACTAATAGCACAACACTTTTACCATTGGCACAATAGCATTAGGTCAGTTTGGGCAGATGTCTCTAGGTTCCCAGCTGGGAATACCATCCTCAGTAAACATATTTCTATCTACTGTATAGTCCCTGGTCTGCCTATGCTCATTCCCATCTGTTTCATGGCATACTGCCAGCTCTTAAAAGTTGATCAAGCCCTAATCATCCAGCAATGGTGAAGGCAGTGAAGAGTTTTAGATGGACAGTCTGTGTGACACAGTACACTACTCCATGACCTATTGAAAGTCATTTGCATTCAAGACATGCAATGACAGGCCAGGTTCTGACCTTGTAATAATTTAAATACTTCTCTGAGGTCTGCAGTCAAGAGAATCAAGAGGAGGCAGATAATCTAAATGTCAACCAGTCCCCATTTCACTTATGCATGGTAGAAGTAAGTTTGCTAAGTGGAGAGCAGCCAGAAGTTTGCTAGGTGGAAAGCAGGCCCTCATATTGTCTGGAACAACCATCCTGTGATACTGTCCCATACAAGATATAAGATCAACTGCATAAGTGTAGCTGTGTGTGCTTTCAAAGTCCTGGACATTGGAGGGTGGGAAAAAAGAAAAGTTAGGAAATATGAATAGTCTACCACAAGCAAATTTCCTTGCCAAGCAGACCCTGTTCTGGTGAAGCAGAACTAACTTGGGTGAAAACCACTCTGCAAGATGCTTTTGTGTGTACTATGCAGCATAACCACAGAAACTTCTGCAGAAAGGTGACTCTTACGTACTACACAGCATATGACATGAAGGATCATGACACATTTTCAAAGCACATTTTACTTTCATATAATCTCATGAGATCTTGTTACAGGCAAGACAATGCGCAATATAATTGCTTTCACAAAAATTACTTAAGTTGTAATGTTGGCAATGAAAGCTAGAATGAATTTTGAAGGGTAAAAGATTGGTTTTCTCTTTATTCACAACTAAATTTGATAATAAATGTCTGCAGAACATGCTGTCATTTCTATGGCACAAGCTTATATCCAATAAATTTTCTCTCCAGCCTTGGGTACCTTGATCTTTCTCTTGTTTAGTAAAGAAAAAGTAACCGTAGAAAATCAAATCTTTAGTATATCTAAAGAAATATTACTGCTTGGAAGAGAACTATAAGAAACTCTGCTGCTATTGATAAAAATTCACAGCATGGAATAAGAACTTTGCAGATCTGACCCTTTGATAAATGCATGGTATGGACATCTACATTTTTTAAATTACCCTAGCAGTTTGTATAGTTCTGTTCAGTATCCCACATAATCTTAATATTTCAGTGAAATCTTAGTTGAGTTCTGTGAAGAAGTATAAATCAGTTCCTCTGAACATACAGAAATCTACAGACACAGTCAGAACCTAAACAAACATGTGAAGTGAAATGGGGATGGATTTTTTCCCCAGCTTGCTTTTTTAGATAGTTTTGGGGTTATTCGGTACAAAAGGCTCATAACAGTGAACAGAAGAGACCCCATCATCCAGGCAGACCACGCAATTTACATGCCTCTTTCTGTAAGAGCCAGCACTTTCACTAGCAGTTGCCACTGCCAGGTGACCAAGCGAAGATGTACTTAAGGATGTGTACAAACCCATGTATGTATGCCAGAGCGTGCAATAAGCCCCCCAGCCAGCCCATCATTTTAGATCTGCTCCACCTGTATCTGAGCTAGAAGACTAGATCAGTGCTGTTATGACTGCTGGGACTGATGGCTACATCCTTAAAGCCATCCCTCTGGCATCTACTCAGATTCCTGTAGATCCATTTTAACTCTTTCCATACACCTGGCCATCTGTTTCCAGGTTTTAAAGTTACAGAACCTTAAGGAGGTGTTAAAATTACACCTCACCTACAGTCTGGGTTTGAGGTCAAACAGCTCTACTATTTTTGCAGTATCAACACAGGCAAGTCCTCTAGTAAAGGTGTGTATTATCGTTTCATTTCAGTACATGGTGAATCAAGAACACATGCTGAAGACTACCTTGCCTCTCTTTGCCAGATTCATCATCAGCAATGGACTGAGGACTAAGCATGGAACATTCATGATCTCCGTGGAGGCAGTCGACCAAGCTTTGCCCACGCTATCTAGGAACACAGGGTTAAGATTAGTGGAAGGTGCTATGGCACTCCTTTCTTCTGATGTCCTGCAGCTTTCAGACCCAGACACTGCCAAAGAAAACCTTACCTTCCTCTTGGCTCAGCTCCCCCGATATGGTCATCTCTATTACCGAGGAGCTGTGCTTCTGCAGAACAATTTCACCCAGCAAGATGTCGACAACAGAGATGTTGCATACATGCACCGAGGTGGGGATTCCCAGATTGACAGTTTTACATTTGTTGCAACAGATCGGACAAATCAAGGCTTCATCGTGAATGGAAGGGTGCAGAGTGAGCCAGTGGCATTCACCATTCAGGCAAGTGTGACCACAAGCCTACTTAATAAAGGTACATAGCATGATAAGATGGAAAATGTAGCAATTTTGAAGAGAACTGGTGCTTGCTGCAGTTCATGATTTAACTGATGTATTTATCAATTAACCTGGAGAATTAACTACTTGCCACAATGAGTTACTTAGGCAAAGAATTTTATAGAGTGCAAAGGGAAAGACTGTATTTAAGAGAAGCAAGACATCCTGCCTATATAAATATAAGCAAGTATATACTTCTGTATTTATATGTGCTAAACTATTTTACATAGAAATCTCAGCACTAAAGGGGTTGACCCCTAAGCTGAGCCCAGTTACAGGGAGGAATGAACTTCCTGCTGCTCGGCTTTCCCACTTGGTGCCTGACCCACAGATTTGCATGTGAGGGATACTAGGATGAGTACTGATCTTCATGTCACAGGAATCTTGAATTACAGCCACTTCACTCCCACAACGAGACAGACTCTCTTCCTTCTGGGAATCTTTGTAAGATGCCTGCTCTGGTTCTTCTTTCCTTTACCAGGGTCTTTCTGTTCACTTCCCATTTCCCTCATTTCTAAGTTCTTCTCACTGCATCACAGGCATAGACACCTCTGCTATGACTGCTTGTATGTATCTATGTGGCATGTTTCAGTATGCAGAGTGGGCCTTGTTGCATTTTATGTCAAAATTCTGTATTTTTCAAAACACTAACAAAGAGGCTCCTAACTTTTCCTGATGAGAAAGTCTGAAGTTATATGATGAGCTAGGGTGAGCAAAGGAAGATGAGATATGGAAACAGCAACGACTGTTCATCTGAAGTTGTGAAAGGTGGCACAGATTTGAGACCTGTTGGCCAGGTCTTTGACTGTGATTATCATAATCCTTAGGTTTCAGTGCTTGTTATTGTAAAACAGAAGTGAGAGAAACCTTTTCTGGAGTTTTTACTTGCCATGAAGAAAATTACATCAAAAAGGAGAAATACTGTGGGGAGTGTGGGGCAACAGGCCAGAGGTACACAGAACTTATGCTGCCCTTCCCAGTACATGCTGTACCCTCTGCATGCAGCAAGCCACTGAGCAAGCTGGGCCTAGAAACATCTCAGGGGAAGTAAACTTAGCTGGAGATCAGACTTCTTCTGGAGCAGACTGTGAGTCAAAGTGGCTATTGCCACCCTGAGCAGGCTGCTGTGCTTTTATCAAAAGTAGGACAGAGAATATCCTGATGCTGTAAAATGAATATACATTTGTCTAACTTTGATTTAGGTGGATCATTTGGACAAAATGGCACCAAAAATTATTCAACTCCGTTGTTTTTCTGATGTGGAACTGCTGAAGAATGGCAACTATGGGATCTATATTACTGCCAAGTCCCTGAGGGCATCTGACCCCAGTACAGAAGATGACAAAATATTTTTTAAGATTTTACGAGGTCCTCGCTATGGCTACCTGGAAAATATAACAACAGGTGCTGTCTTCTATAATCTTTGCATTTTGTGACATACCAGGTCAGATTCCAAAACCTATCTTGGTAATGTTTGCTTGATAGAAGAACCCAATATTTCTTAGTAAAATTTATGCAAGCTTTGAATGTAGTAAGAAAGTCTTTATACTTAAACCTGAGTCTCGTATTCATTATGAATCCTCAAAGATTTTGAGATGATTGTTAATAGCTGGTTTTGAGAAACTATTTTTTTGTGTGTGTCAAGGAAAAAAAAAAGATTAATATTGAACTTGGCCATTTGATAAACAGGTCACTTTGGAAGAAATTGCTAGGGCTTATAATGAGCTGGGATGTTGTGGTTTAGCTGTAAAACCAGGTTTCTGTAAGTTCAAATTTTCCAAGTGTTTAACAAAACCAAAAGTTGAAAACAGTCTATATGAGCTATGTGGTACTTATTAAAAGGCATTTGATTCACCTGAATGTTTCTCTTTTTTTCCCAGGTGGATTTATTCAAGAAGTGTTTACCCAAAAGGATGTAAACAGCAAAATCATACTTTATGTCATCAATCCATCACAGGAGGTGAATTCAGACAACTTGGAGTTTGCAGTCACAGATGCCAGTGGAAACTCTGCAGTGCCCCAAAGGTAACTGGGACCATTGGTGGTGTGTGGTGTAATGCACTGCCCACCAGGGCAAAAGAACTTGTGCTGGGCTCAAAGCCCTGCAGACGTGAACATAGCTATGACTCAAACTGTAGAGAAGGTTCTTCCCCTCAGGAAGGTGAAATACAAAGCACTACCTCCAGGTCAGATTGGGGAACGGTTCCTGAGAGCCTTTGTGGCCTCACAGAAAAACATAATGGAGTTTACTCTAAGTGGGAGCTGGGCAATTAGAGACCTGAGATACTGGGTGCTGAGCGAAGGGGCTGTTGCTTCATGTACATGGTCCTGCAGCTGGAGGTCACTCTTGCCCCGTGCTGATGGCAATGCCTTTTTCATAAGCTTGAGATCATAGTGGAGGGCATGTTTTCAAGCCGTAAAAGCGATGAAAGCCATAATTCTACAAAAGTGCACTGAACTGTAAGAAGGTGGAGGGCATGCAGCGTGTTCTTCGTCATCCGCTATCAGAAATTATACTAAGTATATTATCAAAATTTCCATGTGACATATGATAAATCTGGTGTACTCTAAAAAATCTGAGATTAGGGTATCGTCTGAACCATGCTTTGATGATAAAGGACAAAAGTGGGAGCAGATCTACAGCAGGGGCAATGTTTCTCTTTATTTCTGAAAATAAGGGCTGAACATCCAACCATTTTTTTTTAATCTGAAATAATTGAGAATAATAGCTAACTCTGTTTTCCTGGGCTGAACTGGCTACTCACAAACCAGGACTCGTAGGGAAGGAAAAGGAGCAGAGGGGTCCCCCTTGACACGCTGTAGAGAGGACGGGGACAGGCAGCGACAGCGTTTTCAGCAGTTACTCACTGTGCCAAAAGGTGTCCCCATACACAAACACATCTGCACACAAACAACACCCCCCCACACCCCCCCCACACCCCGCCCTCTCCAGCTCTCAGGTGCACTGCTAGTAAAACCAGCATCTGCAGGGTTCTTGTATATGAAGAACAACACATAACATCAGAGCTTTATGAAGAAGGCAAAGAGAAGCCACTTTTAAAGGGAAAATAGAAGTTTCAGCAAAGTAGAATTTATCTGTTAGATGCACTGGACCTCAGAACAAAGGGAAATTTTGTTTTTCAGGGAAAAAAAATTACTATTGGATTTAAAAGCTTGTAAGAATTTTTTTTTTTTTTTTACATTTTATCACCTAATGGTCACTGGTTCAAAATGCAAGTTTGATTTGCATGTTGACATTATTAAAGTTGAATCTCAGCTTTTACCTGAACGCTGCTGGACTACATCTGGTGCACATCATCTTTAATAAAAGGAAAGCAAATCACCTTCTGTTGCCCACAACATGAACACCAGAGGCTATCAGAGGACAGCAGGAAATTTACACTAGTTATAGCTAGTAAAATCTGAATGGTCCAGAAGTTTGTTTTAGAAAAGTTCAAATTCTTTTTTAAGTAGCACAGCTCCTTTTCCTTCTTTTTGCTCTCTTTCATTCCTTCCTGACTCTCACTAATTTTTATCACAGCTTTTAAAAAGGCGAGGTCTTTATTCGCCACCCTGTGCGACATGAGATCCTCTGAGGTTCGGTCATTAGGTCACATCCCCTATAAAAAATTCTAAGATGCAGTGTATGTCTGTATTCAGCCACTTCTGTGGGTGAAGAGCAAAGCACAGAGAGTGTAAAATAAGGGGAGTGGGGACAGCACTTGCACAGAGGCAGTGAAGTCTTGGAGTGTGCCCTATACTTTAAAGGAAGAGAGTTAGAGAATAGATGAAGGAAGGTGGGAAGAAAGAGAAATAAGAAGGAATATTGCAGAGAAAATATGGGTTAGTGAGAGTAGAATAAAACTACAGGGACAAAGGAAACCAGGAAGAAACAGTGATAGCTTGTCTTGGCTTATTTGGTGTTTTAGGGACAAACTCTGCTCTTCTCAAGGTTGCTGCAGAACCCCTCTGGTTCTGAAACAAGGTTCAGACCTGGCTTGGGGTAGACCAAACAAGATTCTGGTAGATCAACCGGAAGATTTATTAACCACCTCTTTCTAATTAGCCAAATCACACAAATGTGTTGATTAGGAGACTAAGACTCGGTATGTGTATTGGCTAAATCAGCATTCAAGAGAGAAATGTCTTCTCACTGAACCTCGAGCAGCAGGGGGTGGGGGCAACAGGGGAGGTGGTGTTGCTTCACCTGGGTTTTCCCTCCTCTCCCACAGGCTGGAGCTACGGTGGTCTCGGATTGAAGTGCAACAGACTGAATATGAAGTGTGTGAAAGTGTGGGAGTGCTGTCTCTGAAAATCACCAGATCAGGACACTCTGTAGAGTCTGCCTTCATTGCCGTGAAGGTAAAGCTAAAAGCCAAGCTCCTAACTGGAAATTTAATAATAAGCAGTGAAATCTCTTAATTGCTTCCTCAGACTTAAAAGGTACTTCAGTAATCAGCAAAGGAGCCATGCAATTCACACCAGACCTACCAGGACATTGTCCTTGTCAGAACACATGGTTGGAAAATGTCTGATAAAAATTCCTGATTTTTAAGTAGAAATGCTGACTAGCCAAGGCTGGAATGCTTTGGAGCAACATTTCAGTTTTGATAAGCTTCAGTGACAGAGCAGGGTGTTTCCTCTGTCACTGTGCTTGGATAGCATTTGCCAACTTAAAATCCAGGCTTTGGACAACCTGTGGCCTTGGGACTTTTAATTTCCCTGCTTAGGCTAGAGGAGCCCAGGAACTATGGGAGCTTCAACTCCACATCCATGGAGCCTCCTCCATTTCTGCCCCTACTGCCATCAGCCTAGGAAATAGCTCAAAGAACCCTCTCCATTTTCAGTAGCAGCCTCTGTCTTATGTCAGAAAAATTAACCTGAGAGCTGCATATTATAATTTTGTGAATTTGGCTTCATAAATTTTATCTTTCCTTGTAAAATGGAAATTCCAGGATTTTACTAGCTCCTCTTGTTAGAAAAATAGTAAAATTTTCCCTACCAGTTTCTCAAGATTATAATCCTAACTGGAAACATGGTTTGGATTTTTCTTCTACTGAAGTCAGTGGAATTTTGCTATTGACTTAATCAGAGGCCATCCTGCCATCCTGCTTTATCCTTGACGGACTCCAGTGACTCTGCTCTGGTTGTATGGGTTCCTGCCTATCCCAACAAGCCTTTGGGGCTGACAGACAGCTCTGCAGACAAATGCTTCTTCTAAGACCTCACAAAGGGCTAAATGGGCAAATGTGGCCAGGTTGCAGCTGCTGCTGCTCCACCAGAATACCATGATGTGCCTGTCCAGGAGCCAGGTCTGGCTGGGAACCCAGGCACAGTGAACAGCAGTGTTGTTTGATGATGTCAAGTAGCAGTTTGAGAGGGGGGACTAGGCAAAATTTTAAGATAAGCAAATTTTTTGACTACGGGATTTACACTGTGAGCAAGGACAGAATGACAGTTGCACATCATAAGGTTTATTCTTTAGGCTTTTATCTTTTTTTTTTCAGCCTAAGTATATCTATAGGTTGGTGTGTATTTTTGAGACTGTGTGAAAAGGCACAAAGTAGCTTCAGCACACAGCACACAGAGCAGAATGCAGCAGCTTGGTCACACCATGGCATTTCCTGTTTGATTTACTTTCAGGTCAATGAAATATCTGCTGTGCTGGGAAAAGACTTTACAGTGGCTCCCTCCAAGCTTGTGCAGTTTGATCCAGGTATGAAGCAATGCACTGGATAATTTTAAAATTAATTCACTGATTTTGAAAGTGAATAATCTCATTTTGGGGAGTAAAACCTATTATATATATGTAGTTAGAGGAGATGAATAGCTCACTTGGGCTCATTTTCTGGAAGGACAGGGGGCTTCCTCTGTGCTCTAGTATCCTCATTACTTAGAGTGAGATGGAGTATGGTCCCTTTACATCAGTTAAAATATCAAAAGTGCTGAAATGATGTCTTCTAATCTCCTCACAGCTAGGCTGGGGAGGACTCACCCTGAGCTGAGCTGTGAAGATGCTTTGAAGATTTAAAGATTTGACCAGGACACTGGTCAAATTTAGACAAAACTGAGTACAAGTTATGCAAGGTATCCAGGACCAGAAAGGTGCAAAAGAGTGTGAAAATTATCAGATCTCATTTCTACTTGCACTGTAGTCATAGCAGCAGTCTGACCTTGGCTGAGGCTGTAGATAGCAAGAAATGATAGTAACTATATTATCAAAAGGAGCTTGATTTTTTTTTTTTTTCTGGGGGACAATCAATAGTAAAATGTGGAGATACTGGAAAAAAATGCCTCTTTTCTGCACAACGTATCATTACGCTTTGGTTATCTCCCTGGGTCTAGGCAAAAAGTAGTCCAGATAGAAGTTTCACAATTTACTATTCATGAATTTAGCTTAATCTGAAAAGCTTTGGCTTGCCTATATAATTACATTACCTAGGAATGAAAACCCATTTGTTATCATAACCACTCCCTTTGCATATGCAAGTCTGAGGTTTTTTGGAACACATCCTGTTGGCATAGTTCAGGATTTATTTGAGTTTAGAAAATAGGGTCCACAGAAGCCTCAGAGGGTGTTGCCTTCAATGCCAGCAAAGGTTATTCCAGGACTGCCAACAGTAAGGTTTCAATGGCAGAAAGTCACAGTGGCTACAGAGGAGATAAAATATATCATCTGTGGAAGGCTGAAATAAATGGCATATATTTGATGGCAAAAATTAATGTCAGTGCTTACCTATATTTGAAAATCAGATATAGGGAATATAGCAAATCAGTTCCAGCCAAATCCCAGGGATTGTCACTTTAGGGCTTAAGTTCTTTTTTTTTTTTTTTAAAAAAAAAAAAACAACCAACACACACAACTTTCTGAACCTGTAGCTTTAAATTCAGTTAGAGTCACAAAACTGATCATTTTGGAAATGTGCCACTGCAGCACATCTTGAAAGAAGGTGTGCAAACCTTTATGTAAAGGGGTAGGACGAGCAACCACTGGTTAGTTTCTGGAGGTGAATAAGAGAGGATATCGAGCAGACAGCAGTACAAAAGAATAATCAAACAACTGGGCGGAAAGGTGGAAATCTGCCCTAAGTTCCAGTGTTTCTGGAACACACATGAAACCTCTGAAACCCATGAGTGTCTATCTGAGACTCTTTATCTAGCATTAGATGGGGTTTTATGTTGTTGGGTTTTTTGTTTGGTTTGGCTTTTGGTTTTTTGTTTGGCTGGTATTTTTAGGTTTGTGGGGTTTTTTGTTTGGTTGGGTTTTTTTAAGTTCTAAGTTTTCAAGTTTTAAATTAGAACACGGAAGAAAGATTTGAGACATGAGTGTAAAAAGTCCTCCATACTGTGCTTCTGAGGATTCCAACTCTCCTTCCTGTGGTTTACTATTCAATCAAGCTTTGCAGCCTCGGAACCGAAATGTCTAGAGATTGTTGCAAAGAGATTTTAAGTGCAAGGCCTCTTACAAGAATTTTCTTTTTCTGCTGGCCCCTGCAAATTCTCCAAGTGTGGGGCAGTTTGGAGTTAATGCTATTATTGTCTTTTTGAATATGATGGTAAGCTACACAAAAATTAACTGTGGAGCTGGACAGGAGAGATGCACACCACCCTTCTTTTCTGGCCAGCTCCGCAGTTAAACCAGCTGAGCTCCCTCAGAGAGTGTTTTTAGGTGCCTCACTTCGAAAGTCCTTTGCTTAGGCTTAACCTTAATGAAGGACCATCCAAACTATTACATTCAAGGCATTGGTTTCTTCATTCTGAATTCAAGATGTTTGATGCATATTAATTAGTTGCGTTTATTAATTGCTTGGTAAGGCTGATAGGTTTGTTTTAAAAACAAACCTCACTTATGCCAATTGACTGTACTGATTGGCACATTAGACTGCAGTCAAGAAATTGTAGTTGAAAGGAGCAGAACAAGACCCTGTCCAAGTTTAGGGGTCCGTTTTTGCTGACAGCTTCCCTTGGCTAGAGGAAAGGAGCAAGGAGATGGAAGTTCTGTGAAGGGTCAAAAGAATGTAAATTTTTTTTTTTACGATGTTGCACATATTTTTTTGATGTTAATTTTGGATGTTAGCACTGACTTTGTGATGCAGGAACAGTTTCCAAGATTTTTTATTGACAGCAATACGTGTGTACATTCAGATCTGTTTCTTTGCTGCCTCTGCCTTTCCTCAACAAATTCTGTAGCCTTTCCGGTAATAACCAGCCTAGTCCTTTACCTTGGAATGACCTTTTCTCACTCCCATAATGCAAGCCTGCAATTACCCAGTGAAGGCAACCAACAAAGTAAAAATTTTGTCCCCAAGTAAAAAACCTGCCTAAAAGGGTGTACTCAAATCTAACATGGTCCATCCATTTGTATTTTAAGTAACTGTTCCATTTTTAAATTAAGCTTTCAAGTTAAAAAGCATATGATACATTTTCTTTCAAAAATGGCAATGGAAGTCTGAAATCTGTGTATTGTAGTGTCATTTCCAACATCTTCATCAGCTTTTTGTTACAATGTATGCACTTGAACTGAATCATCATTGCCCAGGAACAAATTCAATCTTAGTGTTATTTGGGAGAACAGCAGGAGTCCAATTGGTTGGTAGGAGCACAATAGCATGCACCAGCTACTCCATTCTAGCTGCAGACAGGTTAATTAATATATTTCTTTGACACTCTGATTGATTGAAATAGCACTTAAAGAGTAATTAAAATGTTTATTTCCGTTAGGAATGTCAACCAAGACGTGGAATATAGCAATTATCTATGATGAATTAGAGGAAGACGATGAAGTCTTTGAAGTAGTTCTGAACTCCCCTGTGAATGCTGTTCTTGGCACCCGGACAAAAGCTGTAGTGAAAATTTTGGACTCAAAAGGAGGTATTCTCTTTTGATCTTCATCATTAAGAAGGTGGGACAAACTTGGCTAAGTAGCTGCTTATTTTCAACCGCAAGTTGTTCCTAACACTCACCTTCAGATCTAAACGCTTAATTTCTTTTTAGAGAAAACAGGCTTGACAGTTGCAGAGCCTTTATACTCTCACACAGTCTTATTATTCCACTTAGGAAACACAGCATGGAGAAAGCAACAAGTACAAAATCAGAAGGGTCCAAGGAAAGAAAACACTTTTCATAACAACATGAGTTCAGTTCTTATTAATTTAAGTGGGAAAAAATGTTTTTTAGGTCCATTAGAATTTTTTTCTCAGTTATTGTGTAACAGTTGTTACATACCTCGGGAAAAGATCCACTTTCCTCTCAGAAAAGGAACCTGACAACTAAACTCAGCTCTTAGAAATACATTTTCTAATGCTTAAGAAACACAGTTCACAATGTTACAGTACACAGCAGTCATCATTACAGAGTTTAGGCTTTTATGACTACATTATTATTGTGCTTTTTGGAAATGAAATATAGTGTGCCTAAAATCACACCAAAAAAAAAGAAGCAACTGTAAAAAAAAATACAAAAAGCTAGCAGAGCAGCAGAGTCCTCTGAAATCTGAAGAGTATTATTTTTTCTGTTTCTTAATGAAACAATATTTTGGATACCTGCGTTGCAATGAATTAGGCTTCATTTTACAAAAATTCCTTTTAAAATTTCAGACCTGTTTTCTCTTTAACATTTGTAATGTAAAGCAGGAGTCCATTGACACAATTAGTTTGTAGGAACAATAGTGTCCTGGGTTTCTAAAGAGAAAATTCTCTGAGCATAATGGAAGTATCATCAACATTAGTTAAAGATACCTGTCAATTCATGTCCAAATAAAAATAGCACTCCAAACTCCAATCTATGCATGAAAACAGGTATTTTCAGCAGATGCTTGGCTGAAATTTTGATTTGTGGGTAGGCAGATGCATTGCATAAAAAACCGTAAATACACAGGTAGTAGTTGCAGTCATAGTTACAGCAAATGCCATAAAGAAGGATGACTGAACAAACAGCAAATCAACCACATCAAGTGAAAGAATCATCCAACTTCTAATGACAAGCTGTTTATGTGCCCATGTCAACGTGACCAGTAATCTGCTCATGCAGTTAGAACTGACCATCTGCCATTTCTTGTGCTTTCAGGTCAGTGCAGCTATTCCCGTTCCTCTGGACAAAGCAAGCACAACTTCTCGGGGAGAGGCATGCTGTTCCCAGTTTCCTTGGGCTCCTCATCACCTCCCAGGCCTGGCAATGTTCCCTTGGAAGTGATCCCACCGCCTCCTTCCAAAGGGATGAGAGAGCATGGAGAGGACCCGTGGCAGGAACACAGCTTGGCAAATCAGTCAAGAAGCAGGCTGAGAGTGACTGGAAATGGCAGAATCGTAAGGCAGTGATGGACCTATTTGTGAATTCAGTGGGATTTGATATCTTCATTCAGTTGTCATATTTTTGTAGTGAAGCTACCTGCCCATACAATAACCATAAAATACTGAGTTTGCTTTGAGTGAGACCTGGGATCTATTTAAAAATACTGGGGAGAAAAAAAAAAAATTAAAAATTTTTGTGGTTTTGAAGATCACTGTATGCAAGAGAAGAAGAAAAACAGAGTTAGGGGAGGAAACACGTGTCAAGCAACTTCAGCAATTATGCAGTTTCTAATCTTGTCTAAATTATGGGTCAGGTAGAAGAAGTCACTGGACCCAAGCCAATGTATAGAAGACGAGCATCTACTCCTAAAGTTGTAAAGCTGAAAATATTGTTACTGTCAATAGGAAAGAGTTAATTAAAACTTGCCCGTTGCTTTTCCTGATGAAGCTACATTGGTTTAACTTGATGGTTTAGTAACATTCAGCTATTATGATCTTACAACTTAATGGAATCTATTATTAATGCACTTGTAATGCGTGGCTTTTAATGGCTGTTTTCAGAGGTGATTGGTTTCCATTCTGAAAGAGAAAGAACTAAACCCAAGATATGTTCTGTGTAATTTGTAACCTAGATCTGGTAGTAAATCTTGCATAAAGTCTTTTTGTTTCTATAATGTATGAATATGCCCACCTTCTGCTGTTCTACCTTTTTCAGGTTCAGCCTTCATCTGTATTTAGAAATGGAACTGATGTGATTTTCAAAGTAAGAGTATTATGAGTATTGCTCAGACGTTTCTGTGATTTCTTTCTGACTCTGTTCTTTCCAGGCTTTATGACTGCTAGTAATTCATTATGACCAATCCTTTATTTTCATATGTATCTTTCTTTTTCTTTGTTGTCATTTCCCCTTGATTGCAACAATTTCTATTAGAATGTCTTTTTTTTTAATGGATATTTTTTATGAGTTGCTTGTATCTGCTAACCCTCTCTTTTCCCTTTCCTGTTATGCTTGTGTGTGTGTGATACTGTAAAATGCAGTATCACGGGATGGTATCACTCAAAATAGAGGATGACACCTCATCAGCTAAAGCAAACAAGAAGGCTCAAGTGTCAGTAATTAACCAAGCACAACCACAGATAAATGTTGTCTCCTCCAGGAAGACAGAAATCCCACAAGCTGATAAGGCAGAACTGGTATCTGAAACAAGCTCAAGACATCAGGTAGGAAACCTTTTGTTTCATAGGCATTTTCACCATCTGTTTTCAGTCATGCTGTTTTCCAAAATGATTTAACACCTGTGAGATCTGCAGCCTAACTCTTCCCACTTGAAAGCTGAGTTTAACCAATACACAGGCAAATTAACAACTCAGCCCTTGAAGAGTTTTCATGTCATAAAGTTTTTACATAAGACCTGTTTAATCTGTTTCATGTAGCTTGTTTGTTTTGTGTAACTATTTTCCTTCAAATGTTCAGCTGACATTTCTCTTTCCAGGACTTTTACTCTTTTCCAAAGGCCTGTACCCCAGATTTAAAGGGGCTCTTGCATTATGAAGAAAGTACTCAAAAGTTATTTCAGTGTGATGGGGTAACATGGAAACTCTGGAATTCCCAAAGCAAGGTAAAAATGTTGCCACAGCTATGCATCTAAATTAGAGCATAGAGTCTATGATGAGTGAGACTCTCAAGCAAAGGACCTTCCTGTAACTACTATTGACTTGTACAGGGAATAAGAGAGTTGTCAAGAGTCAAGCTTGCTGTCACCAGAAAAAAGGTTCCCAGAGGCATGTTGAGGGCTTCCCTTTCCTCTCTGTCACCCACAGGTGCTCCTGGACAAAGCATGCAAGAACTGATGTCTTAGTTCTTGTGGGTTTGTGGTATGAGACAGTCAGCAAATGAAATGTGTGAGAGAACAAATGTAAAATTAGCTCAGTTAGGTATTCTGTAAACATACATCCCCTCCACCATGTAAAATGTCATGCTGAATTTTGTTACCCTGCATTCCCTACACAGACTGCAGGAGGCAGAAAATGGTGTCCAAACGGTCTCTTAAGAGGGTTTTTGGAACCGAAACTTTGTGTCACCTTTAAAGCTACTCATTAAAAATGGTGGCTCTCTGGCAAGCATTTATTTCTGTACATCTTTTAAGCAATACTGAAGCTTTATTGGTACACACCAAAGTTCATGCTCAATTTAATTGTGGGGACACCATAGGCAGCACCTGCAGCCTTCCGTGCACAGACCTGGATCACTGTAACCACAAGTCTGTTTTGCCTTTTCCCCTTCTGTTTTAGGAGACAAGCACAAAGAAATGCCCCTCTGGATGGAGTCATCACGAGGGCAGCTGCTACTTCCTGGTAGTGAATCACAAGGTCACCTGGAACACTGCTGCTCGGGCTTGCAGAGAACAGTAAGAGACTTCTCCAAGAGAATGTCTTTGCTGTGCACTGCTCCTGCCCGGGGCTGGATGCTGCTCTCGAGGCCACGTTCATTCAGATAAGCCCCACTGTGGTTGTGCTGCGCATCTCCCCAGAAAATAGAACTCCCCAGCTCTGTGGTTCAGTCCCCATGGAGGATAGAAATATTATTAGTCTCGTAACATTTCAGGTGCTGATACTGCCTTGTTCACAACACGAATTGAAGTTGTCCGTCTGCAGGGAGGATGCTTTCTTAATGGGCTAATTAGTTTGGAAGAACAGAAATACAGCAAAGACTCAGTCTTTCATCCAGTGTGTCACACCACTTCCCTGGCTCTACCTTCACTTGATATAGCAATAGTGCAATATTGCCAGTTCCTGTGTGCCTCAGCATATTCTTCTGAAGATGCAGCTCTTCAGAATCTGTAACTACTCAAAAACATTAACATTCAATTTAACGGTAAATATCTGACTTTTAAGGATAAATAAAATAATAATAATGATAATGATGATATAAGGTCTCCTCTCCAGGGAGGAGCCTAACAGGTAACAGCCTATCAATGTCTGAAGGGAGCCTACAGGAGAGCTGGAGAGGGACTCTTTATGTGGAAGTGTAGTGACATGACAAGGGGCAACAGTTTTAAATGGGAAGAAGGGAGATTTAGATTAGACACCAGAAAGAAATTCTTTTGAGAGGCACTGGAACAGGTTGCCCAGGGAAGTTGTGGATGCCCCATTACTGGAGGTGTTCAAGGCCAGGCTGGATGGGGCTTTGAGCAACCTGCTCTAGTGGGAGGTGTCCCTGCCTGTGGCAGGGGGGTTTGAACTTGATAATCTTTAAGGTCCCTTCCAACCCAAACAATTCTATGATTTTATGATGATAATAATAATAGTTGTCTGAAAGTAGGAGTCAAATAGAAAATCGGTCAGTCCTGTTCTATGGAGGCCTGCTTCGTGATTTTGATTACAGGAGCGATGGCTTAGGACTAGAAGAAAAGCTAGCTGGAGCCTGCCCAGGGATTGTACATGTTCTGAACCTTGTGTTTAATTGTGAGCACCAAGTTCAAGACCAAATTGAAGAATAGAGTGGGCTTTGACAGACCTCTCCATTAGTCCATGAAAATTGAAACATGAGAGAGTTAGAGATAAAAAAAACAGAATATATTCAACAAGAGGTTGAGGACATGCAGGAAACATGAAACAGGGACAAGCATGCATAACGAACCTTGATTCATTCCACTCAGTTATTCCAGATTATGTTGTCTTGGTAACACACAAAAGGGAAGTCTTAGTTCTAGTATCTCCCAGATGATGGAAGTTACTCTTTCCTAAAATGTTGATGTTACCTGCTCTTGTGAGCTCACCACAAATTTCACAGTTAATAGGTTTACTTAAGATTTCAGCTCCTGAAATGGTTTTCTCACACCTACTTTTATTTTGTTGTTTATCCAAAGAAAGTTGTAACTTGTGAATATTATAATTATGTTTTTTTCTGAAGGCTTCAACATTCAATTGATCCCCTGGGAAATAATGCCAGTCCTGGGAGGCATTTCCCATTATACAAAAGAGTGTCCTCCTGTTGACCCATATTATTTGTGTGCAGTAACTTCTTGCTGAAGGGGGTAGTGTGCAACGTAGAAGTTAACACGAATACCAGTAAATTAATAATAGTGTTAACAACGTACACAAAAAGTCAAGGCATATCACTGAATTCACAAGCAAAGGAATCTTAGGGCAGTGATGGTTCATTTAATGTCAGACTACCACAGACTAAGGAAGCTTTGTCCTGGTAAATGGAGTGCTCCTGGCCTCCATCTGGAACTGACTAACAAAAGTAGAGCCCCAGGCACACACTTAAAAATGGTACAAGAAGATAACTTAATAGTTTTTTATTTGTGCTTTTGCCCAGCTCCACACTGGCAATCATCATCACCACCAACTGTGGCATTTCTATTATTAATACTGTCACTCTTGACATATAAATAGCTGATATTTCCAACAAGCAAGTAAATCAGACCAGAGGTCCATCCTCAGATATTTAATAGATCAAACAAGCATTAGACATTAAATGAAAGGATTAGAATTTACTTTCAGTAATCAGCCAATTTCACTCAAAAAATAAGAATCAATTTTATTACTTAAAAGTGGCATTATTTTAAACTTCTATTAAATTTTCTTGCTACACTTTTTCTATTATATAGAACGGGGAAGTTGTTCATTAATGGTCTCTGACTCACCAACCCCCTAACATCTTAGAGAAAGCACTTATCTTGAGATAATGGACTTGAGACCAAGCTATTCCATCAAAGCAATGCTATCAATTTATTGTGGAAGCAGTTGCTGGCTGGACATAACTGTATGTACATGGGCTAAGCAAAACTATTTTGGCCTCTATTGAGCTTTGACATATATTGACATGTATTTGTTGCAGGTGGCATACCAACCTTTTCCTCAGGTTCCATGTGCAGGGAAAGAAGCAGATGCAAAAGTGTGCTTGTCTTGATGCAAGTTGCTATACACCATGGTGACAATGTGGGTGGAAAACATCTCAGCTAATTGCTGTGAAAGGCTTGCACCATTTCTAACACTTCCCCAATGCACTGGAGAGAAAGGTGGTTTAAGAACTCGTTTCTCTGGCTTTGTTTTGTATGCATGAAGTGGCCTTTGGCAGCATGAAGAGAAGCATCTGGGGGATATTACGGCTGAGTGATCCCTCAGCAGCCTGATTTAACAGCAATTTGGGTGATTTATGTTGCAGTTCTTGTTTATCCCATAGGATCACATCCTTCTCAAGGGTCAGTGCAGCCAGGCTCACCCACATGTGGGATGGTTTCACTGCTGCCATTGAAGGGACTCTCCACTGGATAGATAGAACCCCCAGTTGTGTCTTTTACTCTGTTAGTCAGATTATACCTTCATCTTCTTGAAGCTGAGCATTTAATTAGAGCCTAAATATGGCCAGATTTCAGATCCTTTACTGCCAGCTTTGTAAGGCAGGGGTTTTTGTTTCATTCAGTTGTTGAGTATTCGCAGCCTGTGGGTCTCAGTCCTTGGGAGTCATAGGCAGAACCACAGGCTGAAGAGGTTGGCATCGCTGTTAGACTGAGTGGCCGTCAGAAATAGGGGACAACAGAAATGGTGGAGGCTCAGCATTGCAGGGAAGGCAACAGCAGGTGTGACATAATATCAAGGCAGGCAAAAAGATGGATAAAAAGAAAGTGGAGCCACTGATGGCTGTTAGTACCTGGCATACGTGAAGGATGCCATTTAGCTCTTAATGCTTCAGGATTTAACATGATCTCTAAATGCCTGAAGAGCAGGCTGCTGGTGCTTGCATGGCTAATATGAATTGGAAGGCTCCACAGTGGCAAGGCTGCTCAGTGGCTAGGATTTTCTAGTCCTCCTTTGGTGTTGCCATACTTTAAGTACACAGAGCAGAGCTTAGGCATTGGCTTCTTTCTGAAACAATCTGGTTAATACACACTGCAACTGCTCTCTGATCTGAACTAAATTTGCAGTCATTGCAGACAACCCAACATTACCTCTCAAAACCACACCTCCACTCTAGGCCAGAACCCTAAATTACATGCACTTAGTTCTGTTTTGAAACATGGCCAAGCTGTCGACTGTGTTATTCAAAGCTTTAGTTTTCTCAGAACACAATTTTAAAAACATACGGTCTGCTTTACTACCGAATGGGTGAAGCTGTATCTGTCAGTGGCTTGGATTTTAGTGTGGGCAGATTATTATTTCAAGGAAAGGAATGTATCAATGATTGTGTCAATGGTTTAAAACACAGTTGGTGAGTATGAGATAGACATTTCCTGTATACACTTCTTTCAGTTGCCTCGCTGATTTAATTCTCCTGTTAGAAGAATCAGACAAGGACTCTGGTTGCGCTCCAAGTAATCCAGAATTTTAAGACTTTACCTTCATGTAATTATTCCTTCATGTCAGTAAGTAGTGGTTTTCCTGTGGAACGTTAGTTATATTCTTTATACTAGAATCAGTGCCCCTTGCTGATAAGTCAATGAGAGATGTCTGTCACTCTGTGGAATGCTAATTACTCTGTCCTCTCCTTGAGCCTAGATACCTGGGGAGTCTAGCGAGTGTGGCTAATGAACAACACATGCAGTGGCTGTGGGACTTCAGTGGGAGGAAGCCCTTTTGGATAGGCAAGTATATCAGCTGCAAGGGGTCCTTTTCCTTTTCCACCTTGGAAAGCAGGAACTGCTGCACCAGTTCCAGACCAATTTTCAAATGTTGCATTGTCCTCAAGTTTCTACTGCTTTTATTATATCTGAACAAGGCACTAAACTGGAAGCTGTAATTTACCTGGCTAATTTTATAAGTTTTTATTGAAAATAAGAGTTGCTGGGTTGTTTTTGCCTTGAAAACTTTCCCATTTTAATATTGGAAAATAATTTTTGGTGGAGCTCCTACTCTTTTTTTACCTTGCCTTTCTTTTGACTGTTACTTAATCTCTGTTCAACTTTTTTTTTAATTTCACTTTAATTATTTATGTTACTGTTAATGTTAATGGTGTTGCCTTGTATCAGGAATCCTGTGAATTAATTAGTTGATCAGCTAAACAAGATTTCATCATATCACTTTAGATTTAGATGTCTATTTCTTATTATGCACCGTTCATCTCATAAGAAATGGAAAGAACTCAGATGGGCCTTATCTGTACCTCCTGAGCCCTTTCTGTGAACAACTACCTTAGCTCATGGACCACTGCTATTGCTTTCTTCTAAACTGTCTTGTTTCTGCTATGTTGCCCACATTTTTGGTTCTTTTTTCCAATTCTGAGCTGCAATTTTCAGCTTTTAGTAACTTTCTGAGATGGAAAACCAGCTATACTTTAGTAACTTTAAAACTTAGTTAGTTTGGGATCATTTTTAATGGGCAACCTGCGAGAAGTAAACTCCTCTGATAATAATAAAGACTACAAGACCATTGTGTCAATTTTCTGATCTTGGTCTCTTCCAGTTCAAAAGACAGGTCATGTCTGAAAATATGCCACCCATGGTGGTCTTGGTAACTCAGAGGCTAAGTGAAAAGATGTTTCTCAGTTTCTGTTAGTTAACTCAATCTAATCTTATGACTGTTAATTCCACCATTATAAAGAAGGTATACAAAGATCTACAGGATTTTATTTCCAGAAGGAATATGAAGGCATCAGGGGCTGCCCAGACTCAAATACAGCATTCTGCTCGACATCTTACATATGAAAAGAGAAACCTGGGAGGTGATAGACGGGCATAAGACGGAAAGAGAGAAACATTTTAGATAGGCAATAATGAGAAAAAGTATATTTTCCCTTATTCAGATGGCAGTAATTGCCTTATGAAATATTAATTTGTATTTTACTGGTATTCTTCCAGATGTTTTTTTTCTCTCAGTACAATATTGTATGCATTCTTTTAACAAAGGGGTGGAACAGCATGCTTCTATTGGCACCAGAGATGATAAACATCACTGATTCAGTCTTACTGATTTCACACAGGCTTGAATGGCCAAGACAATCCTGGACACTGGGAGTGGAATGGAGGAGAACCTGTAACCTACATAAACTGGAGAAGAGGTTCCTACCACTTTCCAAAGAGAGGAAGAAATTGTGTATCAGTGCAGAAGCGAGGAAAATGGCAAGCAACTGACTGCAGGAAGGTCAAACGGAACAGCTATATATGCTCAAGAAAGCTGTAAAGACTGGAGGAGGTCTGTTAAAGCGCGGGGACATTCATGTTGTTTCAGTTTTACTTATTTGCAGACATATGAGGGTACGCAGATAGAAAACTGCCCTAACTATGATAAATGTTTATTTTATATGCTGCCAGAGGTGTAGATGCATTGGATTCTAACCAAGGACTACAGGACAGTTGCAAAGATTAAGTCCAGGTTGCAGTTTTAAACTCTCCCCAAAGGCTTTGATCTGTCACATGCTCACATGTATTTTGACACTAAAGAGCTAGGCCTGAAGGCTTTCATCACATTTCTGGTAAAAATGCCATTTTTTAAAACAAAAAAAAAAAGAAGGAAAAAGTAGCACATCAGTTGATTTGCTTTGCTCTTATTAAGGAGGGGTTGTGAATAGGCTGTTGCTTTAATTCATTGGAAATCAAAACTGCAGTTTTTCCTTGCAGTCACAAAAAGGAAAACTGCTTGGGGTGGAAATGAGGGTAGACTCTGCTCACTAGAACCAGGTCCTCTTGGGTGACATGGGGAGGGACATTATGTCAGGAGACATCCATCTCTCATGGATGCCCTAGTTCAACGTGTTACAAAAATGTGAATGGCAGGATTTAGTGAAGAGCCAAGCCTTGCATTTCTTTTTCTACCTCCCAGCTTCAGATTCTAGTGGATCTGCTCACACAGAGCTGCATATTGTTTCACATTCCTAACCAAATATAATTCAACGTTTTTTTGGAGTTGCAGGACGGTGCTGTAATTTTTAGTGTAATTAAATAATGGGACCTCTGTTAACGTAATGCTATATCAAAAGATGATTTACACACAAAAAAAAATTAATACTGAAGCTTAATCTAGAATATTATCTTGGGATATTCAGTGATATACATAAACATCAATAGGATTTCTATGTGTGTATAAACCAATATAATTGTGAGACATATTTTGTACTAAAGCAGCTATGGCTTTTGAAAAGTATTAATCTAAGTCCTTGTTAGGGATTTGAGGTTTTTTAAAATAATAAAAAAATCCAGATTTAGTTCTGAGAAAGGATTAAAAATCAATATTTAATAGGAAAAAACAGCTGCCCATTACTTAATTTTAACTTATTTTAAACATATGCAGGGTTACCATTTCATAGTAAATTTGTATTTGACCTGTCAAAAATCTTGCTTTAGGACCTTCTTACTGCCAGCTTTAAAATTAAAAAGAGAAACAAGCCATAAGCTTCCTAAAAAACATATTAGAGCTCCTCTCAAGCCCTCCCTCAGCCCATGACGAGTGCGTGACAGTTGGTGTGGCACTGCATAGGGTGAATTTGACCCGTGCCTTACAAATTCTCACCCCTCACATCTGCCTGCCTGCTGCCAGCAGGTGATTCTCCCCTTATGCCCCATCCATTTGGCCATTCCGCCAGCCTCTGGATGGACTGCATCTGTACACGATTTGCACCAGCGCTGCAAAACCTCCTTCTGTGGTTGTTCATAGCGATTTCTCAGTCCTGTGGGGGACAGATGCAGTAGAATCACCTCTCCTCTCTGGGCTGAGGGGAGATCTCTGGGCTAGTCCAGAGATTACTCACCCCTCCTCCTTGCTTTCAGCACGTGTGCGTTATTTAACCTTCCTCCTTGCCTGTGGCATGTTAAATGAGTATGCACCTGAGTAGCTGGATTTTCTTTGTATTTAGGAGAGAACCTTTCTGACTGCTGCAGATAATCACAAATGCATTGCAGAATTGGAGGAAAAATGCTGTGGGCAGAACCTCATCACCCTCATTATTGGTATTGAGACATACAGCCAAAAACATCTCCAAGATTTATTTCTTTCTTTATTTTTTTTTTGTCATGGTAATCTGTATGTGAAGCTGCTAGATGCTAACACTTTTGTTTAAGGAGTTTTCTAGATCAATGCCTAATTGTTTCAAAATTTCCTCAAACCAAGTACCTCTGAGTACCCATCTAGATCTGTTTTTATTTCTGATAGTTTTCATTGAAAAAAAAATATCTAAAAAAGCACTCCTTTTGTGTTGTGGAATTCCAGGGAAGATTAACTAAGAGAGCTTGGTTAGGCATAAACATAAACTTCTATTTCTTTAGGGCCTTCTTTTTATAAAAACTGCTGAATTTATTGGTGCTATCTTGATAAAACCTGTGGAGATTATTCAAATGCCTCTCTTAATTATTTGATAAATAAATGACAACAACAGAGAGGGAATTTTTGACCAAGGTGCTTGTTATTTGATCAGGAACTAATAAATGATTCATGTCTGGTCTGAGACAACAGTGACCTAATAAGTTTGCTTTTGTGAGAAGAGGGGAGAATTTCCCTTTTCTGTATTTCATTTGAACTACATTGAAATGATTGAAGAGTATGAAGACTTCAGTGTACAACAAACCATTAATTGTACAAATGGTATATTTTACTTGTTTCATTAGATCTAATACTATACATTAATGAAGATAAATTTTTTATATCGCAGTGCAAGAATATTTCTGCCCTGAAAGGCTTCTGAATTATTTTTCAGTACCAGGATCTGTTCCAAACATTTACTCGTAAATTTTAATTTGTCTTTCATTAAAAATGAAGTATTTTTTCACACAGTTTAAAGAATATGACATTCAAATCAGGGAAAGCACAAATAAATCATTTTTCCTGTTGCCATAGGAAGTTGTTGTCTCTAAGAGATTTAGTAACGAAAGGGCCTAAAATCCTGAGAAGTCATTGGAAATTTCTCCAGTCTTCCATACTTTTGAATTAGAGCCTTAGTAAACCCAGGGAAAAGTCAGTATTCAGAGGATCAGCATCAGCAGGGGAATTTCAGAGGCTGAAAGAAAAAACCAGGAGCATGTAAATTCTGGTGTTCACCTATGGATGCCACACTTCCTGGATAAACAGAGGATTTATTTCTTCAGAGCTATCCATTTGCCTCTTAAGAGCAGCAGAACCCAGATGCAACAGCTGAGTGAAAAGAACCCAGTGTTTAGCCTAGACTCCTATAAAGGGGTGGGCAACACAACCTCTTTATGTGCCCGTTGCCTTTAACCAGGTTTTCTTAAAGCTGTTGACCAATTTGAAACAAACTTGAGAGAGAAACAGTTGACTCAAAGGCAATGGTTACGAAAAAAATCACGGGCAACTGGCTACAGGAGTACTTCTTCCAAACAAAAATAATCAAAACCATTTATGTTGTTATTAACTTCACGGAAAGTTTAAGCTAAAAAAATTAGAAAAGTTTTCCAGATCTCTCTTGCACACACTGAAGCTTACTGAATGCCTTCAAGTCTCTATTCACTCATTCTAAAATTATAATAATAGGTTTGAGAGAATTATATATATAATTCTGTGGATACTGCCATTTTATATTATTTACATCCCAAGACTGGTGCTATTGTAATTCTTGTATTCAGAACACTATATATATTGTTATGTTTAAATTTGTAATGTGTGTTAATACAAAACTGAAATGTATTTTGGTAAATACATATTTCTTAAGTTTTGTAATCTCACAAAAGCTTTTTTTCTAGTGATAAAAAGCATAATTTTGGGGATAGTAGAAATGTACTTATAGTTAAGGATAATGTACCTACTGTTTACATGTATGTATGCAGTTTCTGAATTCTCTTTCTTCTTCTGAACGAGCTTATTCCTGAATTAATTCTATAAAGACATTTGTATTGTGAGCAAACCATTTTTAAAAGAGAAAATGTTGTCTTATTTTGAGAAGTAAATTTAAGAAAGGTTAGAGGTCTGTATACACAGATATACAAGAGGAAGAATGAGTTCAGGAAAGACAGTCAGTCCACAAAACTGAATTTTAATATGATTCTTGATTTAAAGGAGAATGTGAAAAAAAATAGTCATTGTCCCTCAGTAACATCAGTCATTTTCATGGAAGAGTTGCAGATGTCAATTCTCCTCTCTTATTACCCTTAAGAAGCTGTGCTGCTTGTAACATGGATAACTGCTACTCTAATTCCATTGCTTAACTAATATCCTCTGCATTCATACACAAGCAGTTTAAGGTTAGAAAACAAGAACACAATAAGGTTGGTTTGTTTATAGTGCTGAGGTAATTATTGGTTTTTTTGTCAGAAGTAGCCCTAATGAATAAGAATCTGAAATCTGAAGTACTGGATATAAGCTCAGTAAGCAAAAGAATATATTCACACAGATGAAATTTTCATTTAACTCTAAATATGTATTTTTACTTAATAAAAGAAATCTTGTTTGCACCTTCTTCCTCGGACTGCACTACAAACTTTTTCTTGGTGCTGTCAAACTCTTCAGTGAATCACCACTGCTCTCTCAAATTATTCAGGGCAATCAAAGAAAGAAGAAGTGTCTTTCTGAGGACGGACATGTCTCTGCCCAGACTCTTTCTCCCCTGGCTCGCTGTCCCACAACCGGACAAGCTGAAGCAATCAAGCACACAACCAGCACAGCTCCTCAGGCCGGGTTTGGAATCGGGTACACTCTCAATTAGGCAGTACATTTGCGCCAGGACCATTCAGGGGATGTTCCCAGAGGGGGACACCTGTCCAAAACTACCAGCCTGAGAATTATAATAGAGAGAAAACCATCCCCTGCATCACGTGCATGTACCGGCAGCCCCCAGAACATGGGACAGTACACATGAGAGGACACTGACCACCCTGGCACTGCTGGACACACACACACTCAAACGTTTTCATGTGGGGGCCATCTACATTTTGGCAGAGGTTTGAAACTTAAGACTCCGGTTCCGTTGCCGCAGCTCAGAGCAAAGAAGCAGAGAAACGTGAACCGGAGGGTATAAATACATGGGTGGAGAAAGAAACAACGCAACAAAGGACTTGAAACTGAATAGTGAAGGGTCATTTCCTGATGTACAGTATCAAAGGTCGAAGGTACAAAACTAAACACAGATCTGTTTTCTTTCACATCACACCTTGTAAATAGCCTTTTGGTTTCATAATTATAACTTTCCCGTGAGGCCTGTATGTGATCTGTTTCCCCAAAACTCAGTAAAACAAAGACCACAGATGGCTTTCTTTGATAAGTACAATAATTGGAGAATAAACTGCGTAGTGCTAATTTATTAGTTCTGAGGTCTTCATATGGGTTCTGTAAAAGATATATCTGGATACAAGTTTGCCTACATAGGATGTGTGTTGAAAATGATAGGATGCTGAATTGGGCTATAATATATAAAATCCACTTTAATGATTTAATCATCAATCATGCTATGATGAGACTATTTAGCTCAACAGAAGGCAAGTAATTCAAGCACTGCCTAAGAATTATTTTTAGGCATCAACTGGCAGTGTAACTAATTACTCAGTTTATGTCCATAATGACTGAATAAACTATGGCTCTGAAACAAATGAATAATACCACTTTGCATTTGCATAGCACTTGTCATGTATAGACCTGACAGTTTTAAAAGGATGGGCAAACATTCTCAGTGACTATTTCTAGCGAAAACAGAATGTCCTGAATAAATTGCTACCACGAAGGCAAATCAAAGCCTGCTTGAAAGACACTGCTGCATTTAGCCACAAGACTTAACAACCAAAATACAGTGAAAACATGTGCTATGCTTATATGAAAGGGTAATCAGGCAGGAAAACAAGTTTTTATAAAGGATAAAGCATTGCTTTTTGTAGAAATCCGAGATTATCTGTATTTGGAGCATAATGATAATGTGCCTAGTCCAATCCCTATTGTCAATTATTAGTCTATGCAGTTGATGTCACCACAAAGACACTCACAAACACTTACTATTTTTAACATCAGAATGATTCTCCAAACTCGCTGTCTGAGCTGGGATGCCTTCCCGAAATGCAGGCAGGCTCCTGGCTGAGCTGAGAAGCTGAGGACAGATCTGCTACCTGTACAGGGTGATACAGGCAGCTGACCCCAAAACAGATTCAGACTGTGTGTAAATACTGAACAAACTCTGCCCAGATGTAACACGTCCCGTTTCTTACTAACTCTGTCTCCTGCAGAACAGCAGCAGCTTACTACTGTCATGAGTAAGGGAGGGAAGACTTTTAGACTGGCCGGGCAGTGATGCTTTTGGCTCTCAGCAGATCTTAGGCAAAACCATCCAGGAAAAAACAGGAACTTGAACCAGCCTGACCTTGAGGAGAAGAGAGCTCTGGTTTCTGCCTTTGGGTGGTGGAATGACTTGGGGAGTGACTTGCTGACACCACTATGATTCAGCCTTCTTTCCTACCCTTCTGTATTATAATATATATAATATATATAAGCACATATATAAAAGCACGTATATATTATGTGCTTTTACACCTGAAGCTCCGTAAGGCATGCCTTTTTTCTTGCTGTATGTTACAGGATAGAACTGTACGTATCATGAATAGATGCTGAACTTGAACAGTTTTTTTTTTCAGTGCCACTGCACTGCAAATAGAAGACAAGCAGCTTAACTTCTACACTTATATGCCAAAACTAAGGTTTTTATAGATTCATTGTATTTGCACTGCACCTATGACCCAGAGCAGTTTAATTTAGATAAGAGTTTCTGCACAGCCCAATCATTCCAGTACTCTCACTTATGTGGTTTTTATCTGTGCGTTGGTAGAGATATCAATCCATTTGCACTTGCAACATGCTGGTTGCAATTTGATTTATTCTTTGTTGAGAGCTGCAGAAAGAACCCTCTGTAAACAGCAGTAATAAAATTATTTTGCTTATATTCTTGCTACAAAGCAGAAACTGAGATGTTATCTGTGCAACAAAGCATGCTTCAGCCATCTGTACATCTTCAGATGAGAAGGGCAGAATCCTCCTCCACACATACACATGTGTTTCTTTCTGTCAGGGCAGACTGGGGTAAATTTTAAGTGAGACTTAAAAGCCTTTTTTGTTTTACTTTGAAGG
The DNA here is from genome assembly GCA_004320125.1 of Scolopax mira. Lineage (NCBI taxonomy): Eukaryota > Metazoa > Chordata > Aves > Charadriiformes > Scolopacidae > Scolopax > Scolopax mira. The sequence goes on from BJBW01006222.1 coordinate 51,003, forward strand.
GGGCGGGGGATTTTTTTAAGGAGGCTTTGAAGGAAGGTAAACTGGGCCTTTCAGGCACTTGGATTTCAATTCTGTAAACATACATGTGAGTAGTTTAATGCAATTTCACTTATATGGGTAAAGTTAAATACAGACATTACAGGGTCAAGACCACAGCTGGAACTATTAAACAGAAAAAGCTGGTATACCATTGGTCCAGACTTTGAGAAAAGGCACTTGCTGGCAAAGGAAGTGAAAAATAGCTGAAACAGATAAAAACAAACAGAAATAACACCTCTGTTGTGTTGGTATAATCCTGAAAGAATATTTTTTTAATTGTTTAAATTAGCTTTTTATTTTTAAATTCTGAAACAAAGAGCTGTAGAAGATATATGTCGCTTCAAACAGTCAAATCTTGTGTTTAAAAAAAGACATTGCCAAATGTGTCAGACTATTCTGTGTCATTCTAAGATGACACAGTACATAAGAATCTGTATTAACCCAGACTTGTAACTCTCTGAGCAACTACAATAAAGAGGAAAATAAGAAGGGAAACTCGTTGTAATATCCTTATCTTTGCTGACTTTGATTGACTATTACCAACATGAACCTGATACAAGGAATTTCAGTTCCAAAGGTCAACTGCTTCAATTCAGCTTCTTGGCCAATAAAGAGGATTCAAATTACACTTTTAGGCTACTTAACTAATTACTTAATCAAATTAATCCTCTTGACTCCTTGTTGCTCCACCCTAATGCTGCACACACTTGTATAAATATGATGCAAGGACTTTTTCCAGGCATACTGCAGTGACAATCTTATTGCAGATACCAGTATTTTCTGTGATTTTACTCTTGGTAACTGTGGGAGAATCCACCCTCTCAGGGCACACTTGACACTTCAGGAAGGCACCAAACCAGTGGCAGAATTAAATTGCTCTCAGCTGAAATTACAGAGCAATAAAGCTTCTTCTTGATGGCTGTGCTTCCCTTAATCATATTGTCCCACCAAGGCCAAGGCACAGATACACTCTGATGTTGGTGAACAACCTACACTCTTGCTGTTGCTCCATGCACTTCTGTCTCAGGATGGACCTCAATATTAGAACAAATTTTAACTCAAATGAATTTGGCAGTAAGGAGAAGCTCTAGATCTCCACTAGCTTTGTACTAAAGTTATAAGTTGGTGTCTCACAAAGACTTTGCTTGGCAATTATTTACTTTGATGATTATCAATCAATAAACTAATTCTGCTGAAACTAAAGTCAAGTAACTCCATGTATCTAGTACAGACCACCTAAGTTTTAAAGACTAATGAACAGATTTAGCTACAAATGTAAGACTTTATTGATAGAGTCTTTCTGGTAGAGACAGGAGTGTGTACAGATTAGAAGACCTAAATGGGAAATTATCTGAAGCAGAATTTCTTTTTAGTATTTTCAGATTAGGATCAATGTTTGTGATGTTTATTGAAAATATGTTTTCCTTCTTCCAAAACTTTCCTCTGCATGATGTTCTAGCAGGTATTTTCTCTTCCATTTTGCATAGCATGATAATTTTGCACAACACACCTCCAGTTTAGGGTCTAGTAGTCTTTAGATATTTCTGTTGAGACATTGATGTCTAGAATCATAACATGTCAGTTCTAACACATTTTGCCTAAATCCTCATCTTGTTTATCAACTTTATAGGATGCCATAGGGGCTTTGGTGCCTGAACAGGCTTCTTTAAGAATCTGGGGTGCAGAATTTCTTCATGTGGGGACCTTTTATTCTGGGCTAGTGGTATGTCTGCACGCCAGCAGCTGCTAACCTGCTGTGAAGGAGGTGAAGCAAGGGCTACTGCTCTCTGCCAGATTCCTCTGAGCGTGTGAGCCGCAGTCTGACAGTTCTCCCGAGAACCAAAAGACCAAAATTAGACTAAACTTTTGAAAACATGGGCTGATCTGATGTCACCAGATCCAGCTTCAAGTTTTAGCAAACAAAAAAAATCAGCTTGCCTTTTCCTGTTGTGATGAAATAACACTACCTGTTTTGGCAGTCTCTGGCTTTGTGGAATGGAAAGTCAAAATAAACAACGAAGACCACATTGAACAGGCTAATACACAACCTCAAATGTTTCCTTACTTCCTAGGCCTAAACTAGACAGCTTATCCAAACATTTCCTCCTGTTGACTCCTTCTGGCCACCACGCCATCCTGGGTTACTAGATTTTAGATAGGAACGTCTAATACACATAATCCAGATTGAAAGCAGAGTTTCATTAGCACAAACTCCCCTATCATAATTGTAATCTAGATTTAATGAATGCAATTAGCCACACCAGGGTCTCCCCTGAGCCCTCCCCTCCTGTGCCCACAGGCAGCAGCCATAAGCTGACACCAGGCTCTCGTATAAAGCTAGCACACTACCTTCACTGCAGTAGAAGCAGGTCTACAGGGTTATGCTGTACAGGATGATGTCACTGCCTCTCCTTCAGCTGTTAGTGTTCTCATGTCTTGGAGCCACAGAGCCACTGGGAGATTCACTGGGAAGGAAAAGCAGAAGGCCATTTCAGCATCCTTTCTATATGGACAAAAATCTGCTTGAAAGTCAGAGTTTTCGTGAGCTGGTAGGGGAAAACCCAGTCGGTGTTGAGGAAACCCCAGGAGAACCAAGCTTTTTTGTAGCAATTCCACAGACAGCATCCAGAAGTGAGAAGCAAGAGAAGAAAAAAACATCCAGATTCATCCTTCCCAATGCAGAACCTCGCCCAGACCAAGACCTGAGAACCTGGGCAGCACCCAGAGAGATCTCTCCTGTTGCAAACTTCTCTCCACCCCACTATTCCAGCAAGAAGGAGGCTGAACCTTTCTATAGAAAAGATGCCAAGAAATTTTGGGACCACTTCATGTTAAAGAAAAATTCAGCATCTGAAGAGGTTGTCCTGCCAATCAAGACCAATGAAATGCACCAAGAAAACTGCAGAGCCCTGCCTTTTTCCCAGGTAAGAACAGGTGTTCAAGACAAATTAATGTGTCCTTTCCCCTCTGTGTTGTAATTAGCACCTAAAGACATGTGGGTTAGTTCCTTTGCTAAGTCACAGTGCCACCTCAGAATGCTCACATATATTAAGAAGCTGAAAAACACCATTGAAAAAAAACTGAAAAAGTTTTAGTCTGAGAAAAACTGCTAAATTGCAGCAAAGCCACATGTTAATTTTTTTAGAGAATTATTGTTTCCCTTTATGCAAAAATGTCTTGACTTAGCCTAAGCAAGCAGGGCAGTGGTGAGTAATTACCTATTTAATGAATACACATCTGAACAGTTTATATACATGAATTACCTATATATATATGTACACACATGTGTACACACATGTGTACATATAAAGAGTTTCAGGGCAACTTACCAGAGAAGCTGGCTGTTTTATTGCAGCTAAGCAAGGATTCCTTTCTGAAGTATTATTCAGAAGACTGATGCATACGTCTAACTGTGCTAAGAATGCTGGAGAACAGTTAAATTTTCCCCAGCACAGATGAAGCTATTCTGTTCCATTGTAGCATCAAGACAAGCAAATAGTATAGACAGAAGCACAGTATTCTTCATAAAGCAACATCTATTGTGCTTCTATAATCACAGTCTGTCAGGGACTATGGTTTTTCACTAAACTTACCTCACTGGCAGACATATGTAAATACAGATAAGGCCTAGAAAGTTGTACCATTTTACTTTTTGTGTCAGGTGGCATGGCAAGCTTTCTCCAGGATGGCTGCAGTTATGACAATATGGAAGTGCTAACTTCAGTCTAGCTTTTTATGGTCTGAGAGTTTACACAGGCTCTGCTGATACAAGTAATTGTTATTCTTGCAAATCAAGAGATTACAGAACTTCCACTGCACTTCTAAGATTTTAATTTTTAAAAATCTGTCAAAGAACATTATGCTTCTTCCACATGGAGACAAATATTTAAGGTTACAGAGGTGTCTAGCTTGTGTTTTATGTATAAGAATGTTGGCCCAAAATGATGTTTTAAGTCCTGGTAAGTAGGTAAGACTGCTTAACCATGTCAGAAATGTAGAACTTGAAGAACAATTAAAAGTTAAATATGACCAACCCACCTGATGGATTTCCTCATCAGTTCACTAAGGCTCTGACTGTTGTTCAATCTAGCCCTTAGGAGTGCTAAAATTTGCTTTTAAGAACTCTTGTTTTACTGCCTACTTGACATAAAAATGCTTAAAGTAAATGTTTTGAGAAGAAAAATATGGTATTTAGGGCTTTTTGGGGGGCAGGAGGGAGGTGGAGAGGTTTGCCTTCAAGACATGTAGTAAAGATCACAGGCCATTCATGTATCAGGAACTTCAAACTGCTTTCTGTTTCAGAGTGTTACTCACGAGGGCTGTGAGAAGGTGATGGTACAGAATAATCTGTGTTTTGGAAAATGTAGTTCCTTTCATGTTCCTGGACCAGAAGATCGTCTTTATACCTTTTGTTCTCATTGCTTGCCCAGCAAGTTCTCCATGAAACGCCTAGATCTCAACTGCACCGGTTCTGTCCCAGTGGTCAAAGAAGTCATGATCGTAGAAGAGTGTAAATGTGAGACTCAGAAGATCAAAGACTCTACGACTGGATCTCTATCATCAGACTTGCACGCAAATGTACACGAGCACAATTAATCAGTGCAAAGTACTTCTTAACTCCTTCATCATAAGAGTTGCCAATGAAGAAAGAAAAAGAAATAAAGCTTTCATCAATAAAGCTTTTGTGTACATTGGTACACAAAAATACTAAAGATGTAGACTTTCTACTCGAACTGCTTCTCTGCTTCAACAATAACTTTACCTAAGATGTAGCAGATGTTTCCTTGCAGCTGTTAAAGAAATGGAGGTAATTTGTGCAGATTTCTTACTTTAACAAGAGAAGCCTTTAAAAAAATTTTCACGTTTCCTATCCCTGTCTAAGGCTAGTTAACAGCGGCTGAAGAACTAGCATGATTTATCTGTGCAAAACCCTCAGATATTGACTGGATTGCATTGCCTTTGCTCACAGGGACTGACAACTTAGATCTCTTAGCAACACAGATGAGGCTTTAGTCTCTTCATTGCAAAACCAGGTCTACTTCTACATCCAGATCGTGGTTGGAGAGTGTAAAATGTAAATGGATGTAAGGCAGATAGAGAGCTGTGACTAGTTAAGGTCATTCTGATTGCTCCCAGCTGGTGTTCATCTCCTTGTGAAAACTAATATACCTCATAATTTGCACATTTAGATAGTGGTTGCAAAGGATATTTTGCCTTAGAAACCACTTACTCTCTCGCCACATGCTTGCCTTTGCTCTGCAGGTTTGTCTTAATTGAAAGTAGAAGGGGGGGTGGGGAGATATACTCCCACAGAAAACATCATAAATGAACGGATTGTTATTACTATTACTAAAGTTCACTGCGAAAAGACAATGCACATTTCCAGTCTGGTGAACTCTATCATCGTCAGTAACACTCTCAACACCTAAACTAAAGCAGAGAAGGCATTTGTGTGATGGAAATGCAGATTTTCTTTGGCGTTGCAGTAGTCGTACAGCCTTACAAGAACAGCCAGGAAAACTCTCTGTGAGGGAAGGTCTGAGCCCAGCGCCAGCCAACACAGCAGCAGTGGCTGCCAGCTGAACCCCTGGCTTCTCTGCTCTCTCCAGCTGCTTCTCCCTGGACTTGTCCTGCAGACCTGGCACACCAGACAGCTGCCAGCTTCCAGCAACAAGACTTCAGCCTGTTTCTAACCCAGCTCCTTCAGCCTTTGGGAATCTGCTCCACGGCTACTGACAGGCTCTCAGGGGCCCTGGTGTCAAACTACCCACAGCTCCTTTTCTGGGGTATTGGAAATCAGTATAGATTTGATTGACAGCTGGTCGATTCAAGGGTTGAGTAGAGGATTCCGTGTATTTGATCTGCACTGTGATCAGAAGTCTCTAAATATCCTGTCAGAAAACATGGTTTTAGAGTGCAAGGCATGTTTAAGACTTACTGAAAATTGCATCTGAATGATATTCTGATCTGGCTCTGAACTGATGCAATAGCTGTTGGCTCCTGCAGGTCATTTGCAGCGAGCAAACTGAAGATTGGTGTACAGTTATCCTTCATTATACATAAACCTGGTTTTAAATAATTGTATACTAAAACTGAACGAAGCCTTCTTTCCATCCTGTTACACTAAGGACTGACCTGCAAACTCTCAATGGCTGTTTGTATGTTATGGGATGGTATATGACGTCATTCCAAGCCGCCAAGATCCTACCACCCGTGTCTTGAATACAATAAAGGAAATACTTATTTTAACTCAATATTTATTCTACCTTCATCATGCTATTCTAGCTATGATGCTCTTCTAGCATCATCGTGCTGCTCAATACTCTCAGGATGCCAGCGCAAGGGACTAGCACCCACATTCAGAGGTTCCCCTTCCCCAGTTAGGCTGCGTGGAGCATGAATGTGCTCAGGCTACGGCCAAAGAGAGAGAAGGGGAAGCAGCACCAGCCAGCAGCTGCACAGTCCCAGGGAATGCAGTAATCCTGTATGGCTCGTGCTATTTTTCAGTAGAGATTCCTCCTCACTGGGCACAGGCAGCCCTAACGACTGCTGCTTTGTTAACGCATGCTCTATGCAAGCAGAAAAGCTAAAAAACAGCTCCCTGCCTTACCAGAAGGCTCAAGCCTGTGTGAATTATTGTGATTATTAGTGTTTTTTTTTTTTTTTTAATCAAGCCTAAGGAAGAAAAGCACACAGAGGATCAAAGTTCCCAGCTTTTTTTCTCTTTGTTTGCAACTGTATTTTTTGATCTGAAAAACCTAAATTTTTTTTTTTCTTTTTTCATTGGTTGGGCTAGATGATCTTAAAAGGTCCCTTCTAACCTGGGTGATTCTGTGATTGGTTCTCAGGCTTTTAACTCCCAATGTTTTTTTAAAACTGTGTGAATATATAAGAATGTTTGCATTTCATTTTTTCCTGAAATGCAAGCATGTTTTAGCTTTGATACTTGCAGAGAACCCCTTGAAGGTAGGCCTTCCATACACTCCCTGTAAGTTCACGAGTCAATTAAAAATAAAAATGTAATTCCAGTGTAATTTTGACATGACTGACTGCTAAACTGTGACCTTTACACATAAGGATGGCAGAACTGAAGCTATATTGTGGCTTTATATTCAGCCTAATTTTTAAAGCTCCTTCTGTGTGCTGGAACATTATTGCAGTCAAGGAAAGATATTCATTTCAGGAGTTTGTGGGACCAGACTCTTTAGTGTGAATTTGCACAGCTTAAAAGTAGGTGAAAAGAGGTAACGACAGCTGTAGTAATTGCTAATTAGATTAGCGCTGTAGGTTTTTCGGATGAATGTTTAATTAACCCAGCAATGACTGGTTGCATGTGATTAGCACAGTATTCTTCAAAATCAGGAATGTGTTAATTGGATCAGATTTCTCAGCCTTTAAAAATTCCGTATTAGGAATAAGTTGTGCCCAGGGGCCTAACAGGTCTTTGCTCTCTCAGCCCGGCTACCATGGCCTCTGCCAGTATCACGACGTGGGTCACAGAGGTGAGGGGTGGATCCACACCTCTATAGGGGTGCCCCCAGCAGTCATGCCATTATAGCAGCAAACCTGCCTGACTTTCACTTAGTCGTGTCTACTCAGAGGTTGCATCCCTTCTGCCATGAAAGCTTTTCCAGTGTAACTATGTCTACCATGGAAGGGCTGTCAATGTGAACTCCTCTATTTCAGAGCACCCCTTGCGCACACCTATCTTGCAGAACAAGATTAAGCCACAGTGACAGAGCTCTCCCAAAATTCGGCTCAGCCCCAAGTGCACTTTGTACCCTTGGAATGTTTTATTTGACTTTCTGCCTCTTTTCCAAATGGGTGTGTTTTACCTTGAAAATAATTGAAGAAAAGTGCTGTGATTCATAGAATCATAGAATTGTCTAGGTTGGAAGGGACCTTAAAGATCATCTAGTCCAACCATCAACCTAACCCTGACAAAAATCACTACACAATATTCCTAAGGACTATGTCAACCCGTTTTTTGAACACCTACAGGGATGGTGCCTCAACCACTTCCCTGGGCAGCCCATTCCAATGCTTGATAACCCTCTCCATGAAGAAATGCTTCCTAATATCCAATCTAAACCTCCCCTGGCACAACTTGAGGCCATTGCCCCTTGTCCTATCTCCTGTGACCTGGGAGAAGAGACCGACCCCTGCCTCTCTACACCCCCCCTTCAGGTAGTTATAAAGCATGATAAAGTCTCCCCTCAGCCTCCTCTTCCTCAGACTAAACAACCCCAGCTCCCTCAGCCTCTCTTCATAAGAGAGGCTTTGTTGCCCTTTTCTGGACCTGCTCAGACAACGTCTTTTTTGCGGGAGCGGGCCCAAAACTGGTCACAGTACTCAAGGTGGGGTCTCACCAGTGCCGAGTACAGGGTGACGATGACCTCTTGGGTCCTACTCAACCACACTGTTCCTGATACACACCAGGATGCTGTTGGCCTTCTTGGCCACCTGGGCACACTGCTGGCTCATGCTGAGCNNCAGGCAGCTCCAGCCACTCTTCCCCAAGCCTGTAGTGCTGCCTGGGGTTGTTGTGACCCAAGGGCAGGACCTGGCACTTGGCCTTATTGAACCTCATCCTGTTGGCCTCAGCCCAGCCATCCAGCCTGTCCAGATCCCTCAGCAAAGCCTCTCTACCCTCTAGCAGGTTGACACTGCCACCCAGCTTGGTGTCTTCTGCAAACTTACTGAAGGTGAAGCAAAATAAATCTTCAGTACAGGTTATTCTCTTAAATTAGTATTGAATGTAACTGGCTTTAATGCCTATAAGTACACCAAACACTAGAGTTACATCAAACTCCTACCAAATCCTGCACAGCCATATGTTCCAGGGAAAAGCCTCTGAAGTTGCACCTAGTATTTCATGCTGTGCCTGCTGCCTTGTTCCCCGTTTCTGAAGTACTCACAGCTAACCTCATGGCTGTCACCTAACAAGCTTTTGCATGTTTTACTGGCCAGGTACTTGCAATAGCAAGGTGACGAGACACCCTATGTGGAGAGATGCTCCCTGCCGGTTTGTACAGCTGCATAACCACATCATGTCTGTGCAGCACGGGGTATGTGAAAAGGCCTGAGGTTGAGGCTACCTTAGGTCATCCACCAGGCAGCTTGCCAGTGAAAGAAGGAAACACTGATAGTGAATTACAAATATTTTGCATTTTTTGTTTCGTTAAACCGAACTCCTTGAATATCTGGTATGCAGCCACCAATTTCAGCTTCCCCGAAATCTCTCCCTGACAACTGCGCACACCATCTCTGCTCAAATGCAAAAAAAAATAAAATCGTGGATGAGAAGACTCTATAGCTGTCCCTCTGCAAGAATATAGGTGAAAATATTAATTGTCCACACTGAGAATAAAGTCATCCTGTTTACACTGCTGTCAAGGTTTAGACTGGACTGGAGTCTAAAATGAATAACAGATGCTCTCTAACTTCTCTCCCAAGAAAAGAGATAAGAATGAGACACAGAGACTTATGAGTTGAAAAGAAACTAAACAAAATACTTTAATGAAATATTAATAATAATAAAAAGGATTATAATATTAATAAGAAAATAATGAAATATATACAATATATACAAAACTGGATTAAACTCCCAGGATGATGTTCACATCATCATCTGTCTGGTACTGGGGGATGGGACTCAGTGACAGACAGGAACCGGACTCTGCATCTGAATTTAGGAACACATGGGTCAGCATCCGAGGCAGATGAACAGAGTCCTCCTTGGACACCAGCCATTATAAAAAGAGGCTGACAATTTGATCCTTTAGCTTTTATACTAAGCACCATGCAGATGGGATGGAATATCCTGCTGGTCAGTTCTGGGTGACCTGTCCTGTCTGCTCCTCCCCACAGGTGTGACCCCCCCTATGCTCCTCCACTTCCAACCCTCCAATGGGGCAAACAGCAAAGTTATCTGACCCTGGTTGGTATGGGAATAAGTATAGTCAAGAGCCTCTCTGCATCCCATCCCTTGGCATTCACTATAAACATCAGACCTTATCTCTGATAGAAACCAACACTCTCCGAAAAAATCAAGGAATCACAGAATTGCTGGAATTGGAAGGGACCTTCTAGAGATCATCTAGTCCAACTCCCCTGCCAAAGCAGGATCGCTCAGAGCACATCACTCAGGACTGCATCCAGGTGGGTCTTGAAGATCTGCAGAGAAGGGGACTCCACAACCTCCCTGGGCAGCCTGTTCCAGGGCTCTGTCACACTCACCATAAAGAAGTTCTTCCTCAAATTTCAATGGAACTTCTCATGTTCCAACTTGTGCCCATTGCCCCTTGTCCTATTGCTGGAAACCACTCAAAAGAGTCTGTCTCCATCCTCCTTCAACCCACCCTTTAGATACTTATAAGCATTAATAAGGTCTCCCCTCAGCCTTTTCTTCTCCAGGCAAAAGAGTCCCAGCTCTCTCTGCTTTTACTCATAAGGGAGATGCTCCAATCCCTTAATCATCTTTGTTGCCCTATCTTGTTAATTTCAGAGTGCAGTTAGTTAGAAGAGCTGAAAAGCAAAATTACTGAAAATTGGTTCTGTTTTACCTCAAACCAGGACAAATGCTTCATGCTCTACGGCACCAGCAAAATGCACTTCAATGTGAAAAACACGAAAGGGACCAAAAGCTAAAATTAACAACAACAGTAACAATTATTAGTAATAGAAAGTCAGGGCCAGCCTTAACGTTTCCCGAAGCCCTTTTCTGAGGCATTTTTGTTTTGCTGGTTTAGGGTATTACTTATTATCAGCCATTTAGTCTGACGTTGTGCTGGTGGCTGTAGCCTGCAGCCCGGATGCTCAAACAGAGCAGGCATGTACCTCAGCTGCCTTTCTGAGCCAGTGCCTCAGCCTCAGAACCCCTCTGCTGAAGCTGGTTCAAACTCACCTCACACTGTGCGAGGTATCAAGCAGTCTATTGCCTTGCCTGGACCTCAGACAGCAGCTCCTGGAGGGAGAGAGGGGTCAAAAGAGCTAATGCTAGGGGATCTGCAGCTGGATGTTACCTGAGCACAACTCATCACACTGTGGAAGTGCCTTGGATGAAAATTAACTCCCTAAATTAGACTACTGCCTTGTCTCATTTAGCCCCCTCAATAACCTCTCTGGGCTGGGGGATCAGTAGATTTCGCTGTGCCTACTACTGAGCAATGGACAGGTTGGAAGATATAACTTGCCTTTGGTTTTTCTGGAGATTAGGTCAGGGAGAAAATGGAGTCCAAGAGATGTTTTCCTTTAAATCTACCGCCTCATCCTCAGTATGTGACATTGTGACTGAAAAAGCTTCTGGGCCAGGAGAGGTTCTGTTGCAGCACAGCATGTTTTTAGCAGAGACCTCTGTCTTCCTGACATGAAGAGCCTTGTTCCCGTTCTGTTCTGCCGCTGACAGGCGTCTCCCGTGCATGTCAGCACGGTTTACGAGGAAGCAGACGAGGCAGCGGTGCTGCAGACAAGAAGTGGCAGTAACAAACTGCACAAGAGAGAAGGACCCAGGAAGATGAGTACCATGAGGAGACGGCCAATGTCTCAGCTCTCCTGAGACACCCCCCCGATTTCTCACCTGGGCGCAGACTGCACATCGATCAAGGGGCACAATCGGGCTCAAATGGATCCTGGAAAACAGCCTCATGAAGCAAAGGGGCCTGTAAAGCAGCACGAACCACGTGCCTCTCTCTGGCCTGTGCTCTCCAAACCAGAGCATCAGCTGCTGCTGCACATGGCTTGATTTTAGCATGCTGATTTAATATTTACAGAGTGCCAATAAAATTTATATGCTGACAGCTGGTGGCTCCTGCGGTAATTTATAAACAGCAACAACAACACAACACAGACAGCAGAAACTCCAAGAGGAATTCTGCACTATTGTGCGCTATTCGGCACAGAATAATGTGGGTATTTTTCTAATTTTGCAGACTTTTAATCATTTTTGTGTAATACATCTGCACTGGACTTTATGTAAAGTATTATGCAAAGATAATATTTCCCTGCGGTCTATTTTTTTTCCTTCAGAATGGAGGTCACCACAAAGACTCGTCTGGACTCTGTATCTGGATTCGATGCTCTGGAAAAAGCGTCAGGAGATTTTTGTAGTCCAAGCCTCTGCACGTGCAGTTGGGAAGTTCCAGCACGTGATCGATCGCCTGCTTTTCCTCCCGCACTGTGATTCCCCAAAAGAAATACTAACAAATGGGAGCCGCTGTGCTGATGACAGAACCAGGGTGGACGGACTACTGCCCTTGTTCCACAACCTGTGTTTACTCTGCACTTCCCCAAGTAGAAAAGAGTAAAATAAAATCTGTGTGATCTAATGACTGGCCATTATCAGTGTACCACTACAGAAATGCAAGTACCTGCTGTCTGACTAGGAGATGACATTATTGACTGATTTGTCTTTATTCTACAAGAAACCTCCATCGATCATACTATCCCTCTTTGTTTATCTTTGTTTTATTTCACAAGTCCTCGGTTTCCTTCCCGCTTCTTGGTTGTTGGTTTGTTGTGGTTTTCTTTCTATCTACCTATATTTTTCAAATCAGTAACAGGTTTTCATCGCTTACTGTGTCTTCATATAAAGGCACAAATTCATGTGTAATTTGCCATGAGTTTAGAGGCAGAGGCTGTTTTATACTATAACAACCTTTCCAGTGATCCACGTTTTTTAGTAGTACAATTAAATTGTCTAATATTTTCAGTGTTACCTGTTCCGAGGGACACAGGGTAGGTTGCTCTTGAGGAAGTGCTACTTTCTGTTTTACCCGGAGCATGCTTCATTCTCTTTCCACACAACCTCCAGTTCCTGCTAAGAATATTTATTTTCAGGTCAGAGCAACTTTATCTCAAAATGTTATCAATTGCCCTGTATAACAAAAGACTCTGGACACTGAAAAATAAATCAGGACAAGGTCCAAAAGTCTCGACAAAAGCTTGAAACCCACCTAAACACTAGGTTGACATTTTGGGTACTCTCTTTTCAGAATAATCATATAATGATTTAAGCTTTAGCAAGATTGTTATCAGTAATAATGAAGATTTTTCTGTATTGGTGATGATCACCATTTCATCCATCATTGTGTGAGAAAAGTGCTCCAAGGCAAAAGCCCATCAATTTATGGTGGGAACCATGCCACTCAGACAGATGGGGATACCTTTAGGTAGCTGAAAGATCATGTATGCGCATCAGCAATGGGTGCTCAAGGCATGATTCCCAGCTGGGAACACTGGAAATGTTGTCTGTTACAAGCTGTCTGTGGCTTTTAGCCACTGCTAATCCCTTGTGGGTCAGAATTATTTTTGAAAAACAAAGATTGGCTTGTGTGTCCATGTACCCCTCTGTGAGCAAAGAGGACAGCACGGCAGGGGACCCAAATTTCACAACTTGCCTGTGCTGACTGAGAAGAGAGGGTAAGATGCAAAGTATAGAATTACAGGGGTAATTCTTTATTCATGAGCATGCGGTGTCGCATTCAACGGGGTGTTGTTACACCTTTCTAGCTTCAGATACAACATGATTTGACCACTCATTAGTTAACACTCCTATACTACTGCTTTGAAAAATAACTATAATTCTATGGTTCCATCGGCATCTTTCTCAGTCCATGGAATTGATCTTGCAATTTATGTATAATCTCAGATAATGGGAGGGTTTCACAGAGGTGTTGGAAGTGGTGGGATGTTGGCATTATCTTGGCAGCCCAGGGGTATTCCTTTTTGCTCATGGATGGCTTTAAGCTTCTGAGCAACAACAAGACCTTATCTTCAAGGTGGGGGCTGTCCTACTGTTGTCTCAAAAGTGTGGTCACTTACACGGTGAGCAAGATCACTTCCTCCGCCTTGCAGTGGGCTGCAGCCCTTCAGTTAACCTGACATAACATGATTATGCAGGAGACAAGGTAAAACGCACATTTATCTTGAGAAAGCTTCACATTATTATGAAGGTTCATACAATTTCATACTGTAAGCATTAACTGGTACCATTGTCAGGGAATGAGATGCTCCTCACAGGGCCCTTGTCTGCAGCGCTTACGTTTTGTCAGGCCCTGCAAGGGGACACTGCAGAGATGCAGGAGAGGATCGTGAGGCTGGGAACGGCCCCGCGCCAATAGGCTCCGGCACCGCAGAAAAACCCCCGCACGCTGAAAGGCGGATCGGGCAAACAGGTTACCGGCAGACTCCGGCTGGAGAGGGGAGGCCGGAGCTGCCACACGGCTCCTCCCGCCTGCACACGGAAGGCAAGGCGCAGAAACCTGACACGCGAGAGATTCTAACAGTAGGAGGCGAGACGAAACCAGCCGCCAGGCGAACCCCGCCGCACCCCCGTGAGGGGAGCGGGCCCCGCCCGTCGTCCCCCACAAGCCCCGGCCCCGCCCCGCCGTCAGCGCTCGTCCTGCGCGCACGCGCACTTCCACCGGCGGCAGCGGCGGCGGCAGGGGTTGGGCGCCAGCAGCCGAGGTGGCCCGCGTGGTTGCTATGGAGAGCGGGGGAGCGCGGGGCGCGTGACCGCGGCGACCCCCCGCCCCCCCTCCCGCATCCCCCACCTCCTCCCGCATCCCCACTCCCCTTCCCCTTCTCCTCCCGGCCTCGCCCAACGGTTGGTTCCGCCTCGTGCCCCGGGCGGGAGGGGAGGGGTGGGGTGGGAGGATTGTGGCCGCCGATGGGGGGAACGGGGCGGCGGAGGGAGCGGGGAGCTCCCCGCCGTGAGGGAAGCCCCGGCGGGCAGGCAGCCCCGGCGCCCGTCCCCGCTCTCGAAATCGATGGGAGCGGGAGGCCGCTGCCGTCCTTGGTGCGGGGTGGGGTGGGGAGCGCCGGGCGCCCTCGGGTATGGCCCAGGGAAGGGCGGCCGGTAGGAGGGTGAGCTGGGGGGGCTCCGCACCGCCGGTCTCAGGCGTCGGCTTTGCCGGTGTTAAACCGGTGTTACCAGCCCTGGACGTAGCGCTTTACCTCCGAGCCACCCTCAGGCACGCTCTAGAGCGTTTGGGGGCGGGGGGAATCCTTAGCAGACTTCGCGAATGTCTCCTGCATCTGTAAAATAAAGAAACGCTGATGTCATTTTCACGCAGCCCCACCACGCTGGTTTTTTGGTTGGTTGGTTGGTTTGTTTTTGTTTTCCTGAGGGCTGAGGGGGGCGTTTGCCGCTCCGGGCCGGCAATGTCGGAGGTGTGCGGGCTTTGCTGGCCGCCTGCTCTTGGCAGCGCCGCACAAGGAAACGACGGCCGCATCCTCTGACCGTTCCCCGCTTCTCGCTTTCATTTTCCACCTCCCGGGGTTAGTGAAATGGAACAGTAACTCTTCTTTCCCTTCGCCCTGAGGATCCGAACAGTGGTGTGCTTAACAAAAAGCCACCTCTCAACAAGTGGCTGGCTGGTCAGCAGTAGGTGAAGGTAGTTTTCGGGGATTTGTGATCGATGGGGATATAGTGTGTATACACTGTATGGTGCCACCTCCCAGTCCAAGCCTGTGTGGCATCTCTCTTCTCTGTAGACATCTGCTCATGAATGCAGTAGGTGTTTGCAGGTGAGCCTTGCAGGGTCCTGTCTGTAACGACAGAGTTGGGTGGGAATGCCTCGCCTACCTTAACCACCCTGTCAACAGCCGCCTGACAACTGTGCAGTGTCTCTCCTGACACCCCTCTCTTGTCTGAACGTGTGCAATGAGGGGAACGTGGGGCTTTGTCATGGCACAGGTATGCGGCTGCTGCTTGTAATAACTGGTTATTCAGATACTAGTTTTGTTAAATGGAAGAGTTGCAAAAGGTGTCATGATAATTCTGTTCCGACTCCTGATAACATCACATAAGTGACTTCTTTAAAACACAGTTGAAAATAATGCAGTTGTTTGGTTCAAGTCCACTTTTTTCTTCCCCCCCCCGGTGGTTTGATTTTAGTTCTGTATCAGTAATTTGTGGCAATAATTCTTACGGTTTCAGGGAAGTCACAGATCTCAAACAGATCTAAAACAGCACCAAGTTGATGGAGGCTGTTGATTGTTACTGCCTTTCCTGGGCTATCACAAAAGATTACAGCTAGTGTCTCTCTCATGTTTCTACTCCCTGCTTCTTTTTCTGTCTGAGTTGCTTAGAATACAGCCTTTTCAGAAAGTGGTGTTTTTCTCACTCTGGAAGTGTATTTTATAGAACAGAGAATAGTTTGGTTTGTGTGTGGCCTTAAAATTGTGTTTCACAGTGAACAATACTATGAATTGTTCATCTGTGTCATTCTGGACTTATTTAAGTGTTTGTGAAAAAAGTTCTGGAAGTCAGATTTCCGAGTCTTACTTTTTTTTTTACTGAAGTAGAAGTCCATGGCTAAGGTGAGGCAGAATATATGGCATCTTGGTTTCTAGTTATGTATCAATGCAACAGCCATAGAAGTGCAAGGAGCAGGATGCCTCCAGAGCTGGTTGTCATGCTTCTTAGTATGTGAAAATGAGTAGTGCTTATATTGGGTTTCCTTATGAAACAGATTTTTCTAAATATGTTTTGGGACAGTCCTGATGCAAAATTGTATACTTTTTTTGAAGTTTGCATTCAAATGAGCCTCCATTCAAGGCTCATTCAAATCAGCATTCAAATTAGACCAATCTATATTTCATGCTAACATTTCTGGTTAGTGCAAAGCTTTCTCTTTTCTTGTAATGGACTTTCTGCCTGCCTGACTCATTCTGTAGTCTCATTATTCAGTGGACACCACATCAGAAGTCATGTTGGAGGTGACTAGTGAACAAATACTGAGTTTATGATACCATTAATTCAAGTGGGCAGAAAGAAAAGGATTAGGAAAAAGTAATGTCCAGACATCCTGCAGTAAAAGTATTTTTTGGAAAGGCAAGAACAATTCTTGATCATGTAGGAAAGACTCAGTCATGTTTCGGTAAATCTGACTCTTTTCACAGCCACATGTACTGTTTGCTTTCAAATCCTTTGTGTTTGAGATGTTTATTTAGAAAAATAGCTATAAATTAGGGTAAGAGAGCGGAAACCCACGAAACCTCCAACATTAGGGTGGTTTATCCAAAATATTTCATTGGAAAATTTTAGGCATTGTATGTATGAGTACTGAGTAAATACAGATAAAAATAACTTCTTTTTTCAACTGTTGTTGTAAATCTACTCGTGGACTTCTTTTCCTCTACATATAGTGGTGGTTCTTATCAGAAATGATGCATCCTAGGGAACAGAATTATTTGAAATCTTTCTTCCTTTCTTTGATATTTTTGAAAGAGTAAATAGAGATTTTTAAAAAAAGTATATTTGAAAAGAGAAGCCTGTAAATTCAGCTTGTCTGTGAGTTGACTTGAAATCTAGTACTTTCTATGTAATCATCAGAATATGAAGATTTTCTTTATACCCAGTACATATTTATGTATGGTACGTAAATTAAGAGGGAGAGGGGGGAAAAGCTCACTCTGCTGGAGGAAGTTGATATATTGGCATTGTTTATGCAGTACTGCTGACAAAAATATAATGAAAAATAAAAAACTTAATTTATCATTATAATGGGCATGCAGGAAGCAAGTGTATCACAATTTAAAGTAACTGAAACATATTAGGAGTAGTACAGTTTTATATAGACCTTTCTCTGAACTCCCGTCCTTTTAAACCTATATTAAAACTGTAAAATGTACTAGAACTGAAATTCAAAGAACACTAGTTAGAATTGGCATGTCATTTCAGACATGGTGGTGGTATTTGGGCTGGGTTGCCAAAGGATCTAGATAGACCTCTTTCTGAATAGCTTGAGAGGAAACTACTCAGTGAGGTGAGATATGAAGAACAGAATAGAAAGTAATCTACTATATGCTGCCTTTAAACCACTGATGATGATTGTTTGAGTATCACACTGTTTTCTGTTTCTTTCAGAAAAGACACAGAAGATGATGATGAAAAATCTACCTTTCTTGAGAATGGGGCCTTTATTTGCATAGTTCCAACTTAATTGTGAGCTTGCCATCAAAGGTATGGATTTGAGGAGGGGTGTGTGTGTGTGTGTGTGTGTTTGTGTTTGGTTTGGTAATTATGAAAGTGAATAATGTTATGCAGGCAAAATTTAGTCATTGAGTTATAAAAATTCAGGATATATTTCCATTATAAGCTTTCTTATTTTCTCCAGATGTCTCTCACTGCTTGTTGCTCACACATTATACTTAGTAGGTCACTCGGAAACAAGTATTTCAGTACTATATCTCTCTGGTTTGTTTGTTGAGCTGTTATTTCCCCTTCTGAGGAAGCACTGTGAAGTCATGGAATCTCTGGTGCTTTGGTAAGATGGAAAACAGATGGATTCCTCGGCAGTCAGCAGTGTTTCTAGCTGCCTTTAGTTTTTTTGGCCTCTGCTTCTGTCAGTCTGCATTATTTGCCCTTTATAAATCCGTGCTTATTCCTCCCAATCATCTTCTTTTCCTTCATGTGTTTGGAAACAGTTTCCAGGATTATTTACTCCGTACCTTCCCAGGGATCACAATGAGGCTAATCCACCTTCAGTTGCCTACATCCTCTTTCTTGTCTTTGAAAGCAGGGTTGACAGTTGCTTTCTTGAGTCCTCTGGAACCTCACCCATAAGCATTAGACTTTCAAACATAATCAAGAGTGGCTCATTTGGCAAGCTCTCTCAGCACTCATGGTGGCATCTCATCAGGTCCCATGGAAATATTATGTCCAGTTTATTTAAAGCTTTCTTAATTTGATCCTCCCTTGGTCAGAGTAAGTCTTTCTTGCTCCAGACTTTCCCACTGGTCTTCAGGGGCCAGGGCTTACAGAAAGCATGTTTTACCCATAAAGAGCAAGGTCAAGAAGGCACTTTGACCTTTTTGTATCTTTTCACCACCCCATTCAGCAGCAGACCCACACTTCCCCTAGCCTTCCTTACGCTGCCATGTAAACACACTGTAAGTATGCTGTACTTGACCTTAGTATCCCTCACCAGATTCAGATGCGAATGGAATTCAGCTTTCCTAACCATATCCCAGCACACCCAAGTGGTGTTTCTGTATCAAGTGTGTGCAGATACTTGATGTGGCTCCACTTCACCTCTGTTCTATTGATTATAAGATCTCTGTTTTCCACATCATCCTGCATCCTTTGCTTGCAAACCCTGACCACAACTCCCTCACTTTATTGTATATCACCACCTCCCACTCTTATCATTCCTAATACCAGCCTTCCGTTAGTAGATTAATCATCTGGTTGCCAAAGGTGCTTTAACCCCACGTAGTGTTGGGTGAATCCTGCCCCTCTTCCCTTGCAGTTCTTGATCCTCAGAGAAGGTCCTATGGATGTAAAAGCCGAGTCCTAACTTTTGATGCAAGCTGCACAACCAGTTGTTGGTCTGCAGGATCTGTCTCTTCTTCCTCAAGTCCTTCTCCTTTACCAGTAAGATGAAGGAGACACCATGTGGTCCCCAGCCCTGGGCTGTCATACTCCAAACCACGTAACCATGCTGATACACTCTCCATCTCTCTTGGCTATATCCTTGGTACCCCTATGGAAGAGCAACTGAGGATAATAGTCTGGGGGACAGAGTACTACCAGGGACCCAAGCCCCTGGCAAACAGCAAACCTTGCCAGCTGATAGGTTGGGTGTTGCAGAGATATCTCTGTCCCTGCAGCAGGGAGTTTGCCACCACTGTTCCTTGCCCTGTGCTGCTGTGCAGCTACGATGGAGGCTTCATTGGACAGAGCTCCCCGTCTTTGCTGCTGTCAGGGCTCAGAACCTGCTCTGTACATCAGAGCTGCAAGTGGAGCAGAGGCTGTCCTCCTAATGCCAGAGCTCAGAAGCTCCCAGGCTTCACCAGACTCATCTCTTGCATGCCCAGCCTGACAAGGTAAGGCTCTACCCCCTTCTCAGTGTGGTGGGACTTCATGCTGCAGAAGCTGCAGGGTCTTGGTGGTTATGTGGTCCATCTCCTTTTCATCATCCCTGATGTACGGTCTACTCACCTCCTCCCACAGCTTCTCTGCTTGGTGAGATAGGGTCAGCGCGCGCTTAGAATGACAGACACTGTTTTTTAGTTCTAAACCTGCAGGTTACCAAAGCTAACTTGCAACAGAGGCACTTTAAGAACTGGCAGATTCAGGAGTGGAATACTACATCATTTATATGTTTAGAGACTGCACATACGAGTGTAGTATATTAATACCATGTATACAACAGACTGTGGTGCATGCAGGAAGTGAAATGTAAAAAGAATATTAAATACAGGCCTAAATAGCTTTTATGATTGTGGACTTAAAACCAACTTTAAGGTCATGGTAGCTTATGGGTTATGGTTTATATATGGGTTATATGGGTTATTAGCTTATAGTATGCAACATGGGTTTACAAAACAAATGTTAGCAAATTTGATGGACTTCTAGCATAAAGTAAGCACAATACTCTGCTATACTTGAATGGGAACACTGTTACACTAGCAGATGGCAAACAAAGGATTGTGATAAACAGGAAAAGTGTGAAAGAATGTCAGGTGATTTGAGTCTGATTTTGGTCAGAGATCTAGAAAAAGAAGAAATCTACATTAATGAAATTTGTGGATAATAATAAGCAGAGAAATTGTGAAAGCAAGTGAAGATAGACAAGTGAACAAAACCCCTGGAAACACAGGGTGACTGATAAACAGTATGAAATTTCAAATCAACAAGTAGAAGCTGAAAGGAATGGAAGGAAAACCATCTGAAGTAGACAAGACCCCTGAAGCCTGGAAGTCAGGGAAACTAATGGGTAGGAGTGTAGCTTGGGATTTGTGTGTGTGTGTTGCAATGTTTAGGTAGATATATGGAGGCAGCCTTACAGAATGTGTAACAGCAGTAATCCTCCCCTTGAAGGTTCTGCTGAACAGTGCTTATGACTTGGGAAGATTAGTTTGTGAAGCTCTGAAGTTCATACTGTAGGACTTGGTAGCGTTTCTTCCATCTAAACCAAAAAAGAACCCTAAACTCACGCTAAACTATCAGAATGGAAACCTTGATGTTTTAAGTGAGAAAGCTTACTGTTGTATGATACCCCTTAATCATCTACATAAAATGTATTAGGGCACTGTCATTCCTTTCTCTATTGGGTTGCTATAAATGACAAATTCCTAGTATTTGACTATTTTAACATGCAAGCTTTTAAAAAATAATTTCGAAATACAGTTGGGAGGCTATGATAGGTGGGATGAATCCCTGTATAACATAAATTATTCCCTGTACTTTTTGTTTGTTTTGCAACCTTTTTATGTTGATGGGAGACTTCTTTTTTTCATAGTTTATATCCTCTGCTGCTGCCAGTTGCTTGATTTACCTATTACTTAATAGTTTTCCCAGGTTCTTGTTTTACTTGAATCTTGATGATAAATATTACTTTTTAGTGAGATGTAACTTACAAATGAAATCATAAAATATTTCTTTTCCTAGTACTTGAACAGTGTGTGTGAAATATCTGTAAGTTTTAATTTAATTCCTTAAGTCAATAGCTGGCTGTGGTTTTTTTCCTATTTGAATGTATGTAGAACCCTGTAGGATGCATGATACTGGTTATATACATATATATACTCTTTTTATATATATTTATTTATTTATCTCTCTAGGATAATCTTTTTTTCCTGGGTCGTGACAGATTATTACCTATTAGAATTCAATGGGCCGACGAATTCACTTTGTGGTTGACCCTCAGGGTTGGTGCTGCATGGGCCTGATTATCTTTGTCTGGCTGTACAATACAATCTTCATTCCAAAAGTCATCCTTTTTCCTCACTATGAAGAAGGACATATTTCAGTTGTGGCAATTTTGTGTAAGTCAATTTAACTTAGCCCTTTTTTCTACTAGTAAAAATAGTGTATCTTTGGGCAGTAGTTAACATACATGAGAAAGGTGAGAAAATACAGAATAAAGTAAAGGGTAAAGATAAGTGATAAGGTAAAGGATGAGAGTACTGGGATGGAGGTACATTTTTGCATTCTGACGCTGAGACACTTCATTCATTTTGGAAGTGTTATGTAAAATTTGGTTTTGTGGAAACTGGGGAAAGCATTAATACAGTTTTCAGGTCATGTAGCTAAAACTTGTTGGTAGAATTCCAGGCCCAGTACTCTTAGTCCTTGTCAGAATTTGGGGTGGTAGAACTGGTGGTTGACAAACTGAATTTTTGTTAGTTTTTTCATCCGTCCCTGGATGGATCAGCTAGTATGAATTATGCTAATAGGTTTTGCTGGGGAAAAGGCTTGCATTATAACTGCAAACCAAATTTTAAGTGAAGATGGACTGTTGGAATGTCCTTTCACACAGAGACTTTGAAGTGTAGAATGATTGGTCTGATAAGACAGTGAAGGAACTACTTCTTAAATATAGTAGTAAGATCATAGTAGCATCCTTCTGGTGGTATCAAAGCTTTTTAAGACTGGAGAGTACTTAATATTGTAGAATGCTTAGTACCAAAAATACATCTGGAATTGAATGAGAAAGCTGAATAATTTCCAACTCAGTGCTCACTACACCTGGAAAATGCTAACATGCTTATTTATTTTTTCAGGTTATTACTTCTGCTCATTGTTTTGTATAGTTTCATTACTAAGAGCCTCAGTAGCTGATCCAGGAAAGCTACCTGAAAACCCAAAGATACCAATTACAGGTATGTTAAGTTGTTTCTGTGTAATTGAATAAATGTTATTTTAATGTCCTCAAAATATTTAGTAATCAATTTGATTTTGTAATATTTGATCGAAACTATGAGCTGTCTCTGTTGAAGCCTATATTTCCTGGAGAAACTGGAGAATTATGGCATAGACAAGTATATCCTCCTCTGGATAAAAAACTGTCTGGATGTCCATGCCCAGCGAGTTGTGATTAATGGAGTAAAATCTGGTTGGCGGCCGGTCACCAGCGGTGTCCCTCAGGGCTCAGTTTTGGGGCCAGTCTTGTTCAATATCTTTATTGATGATCTAGACAAGGGGATTGAGTGCATCCTCAGTAAGTTTGCAGATGACACCAAACTACG